>JACRUU010000016.1:1185000-1322401 GCA_030449085.1 Kryptopterus vitreolus | reverse complement strand
ATGGATTAAACAGTTTAGAGAATAATATATAACACATGAATTGATACTAGTAAGCCATCGTGTCAATAGCTGCTCTTTCCTCTTTGTATTCTTATTACTTCCTACTTACCATCTCCAACCTGAATCCAAGAAATACTTTAACACTCAAAGTACTGAAAGAATTGTGTTGAATAAAATGTTAAAATTTTGATCTGACTGATAAATATGCACTTTTGTTTTTCCCGTCTCTCGTCTTAGAGACTCGAAGCACTTTTTTTGTAATTTGCTCTGGAAAACGGGCGTCTGCTGAACACAAATGTAAATGCTTAAGTCATTTAATAATTGGCCTGAATCATCGAAAAGACTCGGAATAAAGTGAAAATGAAATCTAAATATCTGCGTTTAACATCCCAGTTAACAACAGGTCAACAGAACTGGCCGCTTGTTTGTTTTTGTTGTTTTTTTTACATAGTACGGCAATTTTCGAATTCACTTTCGATATTGTGGAATATTTGTGGAAAGGATTTGTTGGAATGAAAAACAAGAAATCTCTTTGCATAGTATTTTGTCCAGCTTTTGTTCGCAAAGTATTGAATACAAGCTAAAGGCAGATGTTAATGCGTCAAACTAATAATACATACATAAACAAACAAACAAACTTACAACTTATACACAAAAGTCTGCACTTTACCCGCATGTTCCAGATCTGAAAGTTCTGCAAAGTCCGGCTCCGAATCCCAACGAGAATCTTTGGCATCATTTGAAAACGGCAAGAGCATTCAAACTAAACGTAAAGGAATAAACATGGACAAAAAGAAAGACTAATAAAATGGTAAAAGTTATTTTACCAAACAACCCGAATTTGATCTGAAAAGTAGAAAATGCACACAAATAACACACAACACGTCCAACCCAATGTTATTTATACGTAGGTGGACAAATTTTGCATCCATTGTTGTATTGTTTTTCTTCTATCCATTCCAATCATAATGTAACAGGATAAGAGCAAAAATAGCAAATGGTTGTGATTTCAATAAAAAAAAAAAAAAACAAACACACAAGCCTGAGCCTAGATTGAAATATAGACCCTATTGTGTCAGTGGTTCATAGTTCACCGCAACGGTCCATTGAAGAATGTACAATTCGTCTGAATTTTTGTACATAAAGTAAAAACCAATTACCGAAAAATAATAATAATAATAATAACAATAAATCATACGAGGGATTTTTCCACAAGTACTTTGCATTTAAATAAGCCACAACCACAACAAATTGTCCATAGACCTCCATGAAATAAGTTTGATGTAACTATTTTGAGTTTTGATCATCAGAAGAGGAAACAATGAATGTACACCTGAAGCAAACATACAGCTCGTTATCTGTAAACACAAACAATTCAATTAGCAAGTGTGTTTAATGTCAATGTTTATGTCTCACATTGCCATCAAAATGATTTATCTTCCTTTAGAGACTGTACATGTGTATACAGTGCCAAAAGGTTTTAGGCAGGTGTGGGAAAAAATGCTATAAACCAAAGAATGCTTTCAAAAATGTTAGTGTTAATTATTTACTTTCATCAATGAAGGTAACAGTGAATGAAGAAAAGAGAAATAGAAATCATATCAGTATTTGGTGTGAACACACTTTACCTTCAAAACAGCAGTAATTCTTCTAGGTACACTTACACACAATGTAAGTTTATGAAGGAAGTCGGCTGGTAGGTTGTTCCATCTTGGAGAAGTAAACACAGATCTTCTGTGGATGTAGACGTCCTCACATCCTTCTGTCTCTTCATGGAATTCCACACACACTCTATGATGATAAGATCAGTGGTTGTGGTAGCCCAGTAGTTAAGGTGTTGGACTCCTGGACCGAAAGATCATGGGTTCAAACTCCACCACCACCACCAAGCTGCCACTAGTGGGTCCATGAGCAAGGCCCTTAACACTCAATTGCTCAGTTGTAAGTCGCTCTGGATAAGGGCGTCTCTGCCAAATGCTGCAAATGTAATCAGGACTCTGTGGGGGCCGTGACATCACTTCCACTACATCTAGTTCTTCAAAAGTTACCAACATCAAATATTGATTTGATTTCTCGTTGCATTTTTGTTCGCTCACGTTGCATTTGCTAAATTGACAAAAATGAACAATGAATCGAAAGCATTCTTTGTTTACAACATTTTTTTTCCACACCCTGTATAAGCGTGCCTGTTTGAACTATAAACAATGCAACGGGTCACTTCTCATTTTCAAGGCAGCAGGAAGTGTGCCAACGACCTTTTCGTATTTACACAGGCAATTTGAATAAAGTTAGGATTCTAAAATCTGGACAGAACACACCTTTGTACTATTCTGGGTAACAAGTGTCGAGTACTTCCACCGTGGCAGGAAGCTGACCCGTGTACGACTCGTTTCACGCCCTACACCTAAATTCCTTCCAAGCTGGGATTTCTACTAAAACATCCAAACAGAGAGACATCTCAAACTTCTTTTTATTACATCTTAAATAACAGTACATTTTAATATAGTATCTATCTTGCATCCAGCTTTCTGTGGTACACCAACAGACTGAAATTAAATACAAAAAAAGGTGAGGAGTGCAGAGCTCTACAGTTAATGATCGATCATGACAGTTAATTAAATGATGAGAAAATAAGGTGGGGAATCCATTTTAATTGAACTGCAATTAATCTTTACTGGTGGCAGCACACACAAATACATCACAATTATTGTACATTATCGCGGAGAGAGAGAGAGAGAAAGAGAGAGGAGGGGAGAGGGGGAGGGGTAGAAAGAAAGAAAGAAACAAAAACATTAACAAAAGTCACAACTATCAAAGAAAGTGCATCTGTTTACAGTGGTGGAGGGGAGAAAGAAATTGATCTGCCATTTCAGATGCCATTTTCTAGATATAGGAAGCCAGAGCAGTTTCTTTGGACCCGTTCCTCTGTCAATATGAAGATGACTAAGAATGAGACAAAAACTGCTGCAGAACAGATGCCTTTGTAACCGTTCACATTTGGAGAATTGTAACTAGAGCGCACGGGCAGAGCGATTTGACAGGAAACGTGCCGGTCTCGTTTAGTTTTACTTTACTGGGTGCATAGCTTTGCCTGTAAAAGTAAACGATGCGTACATGGTTTGGACGGGGGGGGGGTGTTTGGGGTTATGGGGCGCTTGTGGAATGAATGGAATTAAGCTTCAGCTGTTACAAGGTCTTACCACATTTCACCATCGTAGCAGAGATCAGTAGATCAAAAAGAAACGAGCACCTGCTTAAGCATTTCTACAGCATGCGACTATGTTACTTCATGGCAGATGAACTAAAAAAAGGTTAAAAGTTTTAAGAATTCTTTTCAGACATTGATTTGTACAACATTTCATTCACAGATTATTACCTGTATTTTCAAGCACAAACAGGGAGGTTTTTTTTAAGAAACTGGATAAAAAAAAAAGAATAATAATAAAAAAAAAAGGAAAAAAGGTAACCTTCCGCCCTGTGATCTATTCCACCCCACCAATGGTCGACCATCCTTGGACTGAAGAGTCACAAACGCACAAAAACTAACTCCAATACAAAAAGTGAAACCAGAATAGAAGCTTTGAGGTTAGTTCAAACTAGGAACCCCTTGTGAAAGAGAGGATTGGGATGTAAAATTTGGGTTTCTTGGTTAAAATTCACTCTTGATGTGATTAATGGTATGTGCTTGGTTAGTTGACGCATAAAACATTAGTCAAGTTTCTTATTGTGCAAACGAAGCTGACGAGACGTGAAAGAAAAAGGAGCTAGGATATAATGCTGCATTCGCGTGCAAGTCAGATACTCGTATTTACAAGCAGCCATTTTGAGATAAATGACGCGAGTACCTCAGACTCTGAAATGGTAAAAGACTCGAAAGATATGGCGGTGTTTATGGCGTTTGCTGTTTTCTCGTCGAGGACAAGTCAACTGATGCAGATTAATACATTGTTTAGAAAACTAAGGCTGTTCTTATTACCCAGTAAATGCTGAACACTCAGCAACCTTTGAAACAAAGATGAACGCTGCTTGGGTCGCCCAAGACTATGAATCATGACTTTGACGAGCGAGCACACTTCTTCCTCTCACGGCATCTAAACTCACACTCGTAAAGACTACTTGCACACACTCCTGCACACGTCCAATCCAAAGCACACGCACGCTAGGGCAATCTAGTGCACCATTTATTTCAATAAAAAAAAAAAAAAAAAAAAAACGGGGATGGAGGGGAAGCTTTAGAAAAGAACAGGCTACTATTCCTTCCATGTCTAATCTCAGCCTTTAACACGTCTTATTTTGTCTCCAACGTTCACCCACAACAATACAAAATTAAAAGTTTTTTTTTGTGTTTTTGCATTTAAACCGGAACGTATCTAAAAAGAATGTTATGAAAGGAAACAAACATATCCATGAATAATAAAGAGCCTGATAAAAGTCTAAAAAGAAATCAAAGTTAAATAATTTGTACAATTACACTCCAACATTTGCTTTCTAGACACATGATACATAAGCATGGGATAATAGTGTTTGTCAGGGTGACACAGAATGGTCTGAAAGGGAATGCACAAAGTTATTCGTTTGATACCACAGGAATTCTTCTGTATTTTTTTTTTTAAGGTGGGTGATAGAACAAATTGTGCTCTTCTTTGCGTAGGAAAGGCATTGTTTTTCCTTAGAAGTTTTTTTTTTCTTTTCGTGGTGGTGTCTGAGTCAGTTTTGTTGTTGACGATGCTGCGAAATTTAACATTCTAAAGTTGGAATGGTCTTCCAGTCAACTTTGGAGTTCAAATGACATCTAAAAGAATCAGAAGAGGAGAAACAGTGGAAGGAGAAATTAGTATTACCATGTGAATAAAAGGAGGAGCCATAGTGTTTCCGTTAGCAGATGCTGTAATAAAATACTGAACTGCCCATGATGCAAAGTGGTTGCTTTCTTTTAAGATTAATCAGATAGCACAAATATTCCCCATGCAATAAAGTGAAGAGTGACAATAAAATGCAGTATGTTTGGAAAGGACACCAGCGCTGCAAAGAGGTCTGGAACAAACAGTGGAAAAGTACACACTTTCTTTTTTTGTAGTTTGACCCAACAACATTTTTTTCTACAGCTACACACATAAATTCCTTTTACTATGTTATTTCCTCATTACATTCTGACAGTGTTGGGTTAAAGAAATTAATACATACATACACACACACACACAACATACATACATACATACATACATACATACATACATACAATACATACATACATACATATATATATATATATATATATATATATATATATATATATATATATATATATATATATACATACACATACATACACATACACACCGCGCATGTGTGTGTGTGTTGTGTGTGTATATATATATATATATATATATATATATATATATATATATATAATATATATAAATATATGTGTGTGTGGTGTGTGTGTGTGTGTGTGTGTGTGTGTGTGTGTAGTGTGTGTATGTGTATATATGTATATATATATATATATATATATATATATATATATATATATATATATATATATATATCCTATTAATAAAAGTCAGTAATTAATTTTTAGAAAATGAGGTTTAATAGAATATTTTTAGTACAGAACGTGTCTTCAATGTGCATTTAAAGCTAAAAGAAGCTGCAGCTTACTGTGTCGGACATGTGTTGAAAGCACCTTCTGAGATCAGTTCCAGATCTTGAGGAAGCTGTCCCAGGACCCTGTAGCCACAGCCATGCCATCATCAGTCACGCCCAGACAGCTCACACGGTTGTCATGACCAGCCAACACACCTGCAATAAAGCAGTGGACCATGAAGCGATTATATATATACTTAACAAGGAAGGTTCTGGGTCGAAGGCCTGGGATCCTGTGTGCTTCAGAATTCTGCTCTTATTTGTTTGCAAAAATATAATGTACAAAAACAAGATGATGAAACCAGTCCTGCTACAAGAAAAACAATATTACTCAAGATAATGGTTTGGATTCAAGGCTCATGCATCAACAGCGTGTTATCCTGCACTGAACAGTGTCCGAGTGCATGCCTGCATTACCTGCACGGTCGGCCTTCAAGCTGTCCCAAACGTTGCAGTTGAAGTCATCGTAGCCAGCGAGCAGCAGGCGGCCGCTCTTGGAGAAAGCCACTGAGGTGATGCCACAAATAATGTTGTCGTGCGAGTAAACCATTAGCTCCTGATCTGCGCGCAGATCAAATAGCCGGCAGGTGGCGTCGTCCGAGCCGGTGGCAAACGCATTACCGTTAGGGAAGAACTAGAAAGGGGAAGAAAAGGTGTTCAAATATCTCGGATACACTACAGACTAACAAGAAATGTCACACAAAAGCAAATTCTTCAGTTAGTTATAGTCAGTTATGCTAGTCCAGGCGTCACCAATCTTGGAGAAATAACAAATCTGCCTTTGGTTATATATTATTATTAACGATTAATGAGACTCATTTATCTATGTTGATAGTTAATTTGAGAAATCATTACCATAATCAGTGTCTTCACAATGAGTTAACTAAACTTAAAAGTTTAGATGCATCTCACTCATTATTTAGAACAGGCCTGAGAGCTACTCATGTGGTTCTTTGAGGCGACCTGGTGTCTGTGTCGGGCACTGCGTTCGTGACCCCTGCTCTAGTCTATAACAAGCACAAGTTGATTGTAAATGGACGTCAGCTATCACCAACGTGCTACTCACACAAATGGCATTAATGTCGGACTCATGGCCAGTAAAGGTCTGTCTGCACATTCCCTCGCGCACATCCCACAACTTAGCTGAGGCATCGCAAGCTCCGGACACGAAGGTTCTTGAGTCTGGAGCCAGGGACAAGCTCATCACATCTCCAGTGTGACCTGCGAAAGTGGTTGTCTGCTGACCGGTCTCTATATCCCAAAGAGCACTGTAAAACACGCACATGTGCAGTTTAACCTGAGGGAAAAAAATCTTTCATATACATATATATCATATCATATATAATACATAAATGTCTCACCAGGTGGTGTCTCCAGAACTTGTGACAATCTGGTTGTCGTCAAGGAAGCGGCAGCAAGAAAGGTATCCTGGAATTACAGAAGTATGCAATACAAACATTCATGTAAAATAAATGGCCCTTCATCTCGTTACAACAAAACAACCTGTGCTCTTTATCAGTGTCTTCATATGCACCCAAAAAGGGCTTTGGTCAGAGATTATGAGAGAGGTTGCACGGTCAGGTGTTGGGGTCAGCTTGGTACTATGTTAAATTGTGACACAGTGTAGTACTTCAAAGGTCAGTGCTAATGGCCCAAACAATAAGCGCATGCACACTACATCTTAAATAGCAAGTGAGAATATGTAGGTCATATACACAACCTGTGTGTCCAGCCAGCTCACGGCTGACACGCACGTTGCCTTCGCGAGTCTTCAAGCTGTAGATGGAGCAAATGTTATCTAGGCCTCCACAGGCCACGTAGTTTCCTGAGGGAGCGTAGGCACATGTCATCACCCAGGATGAGCGCAATGGGATTGCATGGACCTGAAATATACGGACGATTATCATACTATTATGCTGAAAACTATTGTGGCTTCAAACAAACCTTGATACTTTATCACTCAATACCTTGTTTGTAGTATAACTGTCCCAAATAATGAGTTTACCATCCTGGGATGCACTGACCAACAGCCTACAGAGGGGAGGGGGAGATGGGAAGGTAAATCCAGACATTATTATGATCCTTACTGCAACAATGAAGCACAACTAGAAACAAGATTTTGATATCAAGAGACATGATTTGATTGGTGTTATGACATGAAGTTGAATTAAAACCAGCAAATATAAACGTTATATAGAACAATACTTTCCGTTCAATTTAGATCTATAATTGAATCACTATACTAGTCAAATTAAATCTTCAAGCATGAACCTGCAATCTCAGGCATCCATGTTAAAATGTACATGCACTTTTTCCCCTATATAGACCAACAATAAAAAGATAAATCTGCTAAAATAGGAGTACCTGGAGTCAGAGCCCCAGTGCATAGCATAGATCTTGGCCAGATGTCCCCTCAGTGTTCGCCTTGTGCGCATCTGGATTCTCCCCACAGGGTCAATGTTGGCTGTTATCTAAAACAAAAATTCACATGCTTACATTCTAAAGCTCAAACAATGAAACGACAAAAATTAAAGCTGGATAAGAACTAAGTATAAAAGGCTCTAAATTATTCCACTGAGTAATTCTTACCTGTGATAATGTGGCATCCGCACAGGCTTTCCTTGCATCCTGGAAATACAAAAACAAAGAGATTAAAAGAATAAAATTCATAAAATGATATCCATCTACCAACACACACACTATTAGCAATTGCCAGTCTTCTGCATCGATCTCAATTAGGTATGGCTTCTAATACAAGTTAATCGTTTCATACGGATAACTAATTGAGAAAACTCTTTTGCAATCGTTTTGCACAGCTGAGACCCATTGTACTAATGAAGTAAAAAAATGCAAGCAAGCATAACTAAAAATCACTGTAAAACATGACAAATGTATGCATTTAAAGAACTGTCCATCAGACAAAAGTTAATCTAAACATTAAATCGTTCAAAACCCATTCTTTTTTTATGTGAAATCTAAGTAAAGACCTTTAAAAAAAAAAAAAGGGTGTCAGACAAGGGTGTAAGTTAAACCAATGTATTAAGTAAATCCATTCATTTGCATTCATTTACTTTGGCAACATGTATTATCTTGGAACACAAGACAGCCATTCAAACAGTATAAAGAAAACTATGCAAATGTGTTGGTCACCATATGAAAATGGCACACAGTTATTCAAAACAGTGCTTGAACGGCTAAGAGGAATAACCCAGTAATCCAGTCTGGCAACATAACTATATGTGAAGACCTGATTATTAAAAGTAAGAACCCAGTTTAACGGACAAAATGAACTATTTCGTTCATCAAACTGCCCCACGTAGTTGAAACAAACTGTAATTTGACAATTTGCTTTCAGTGTGTATCAATAACGTGTTCACCTACATATTTATGCAAATATCTAATTTAGCCAGTTATGTGGATGCATGTGTAATGAATAAATGAATGAAAATACAGTTCAGAAACTATATTTTCAACCATCAGAAAGGGGAATATTAAAAGGGCCGGGTTTTAGTATTTCAATAACATGATCTGGGATTTCACACACACACACACACACACACACACACACACACACACACACACACACGCTACTGCTATTCCCGGCTGGTAGGGGGGGGAGCAGTTCTGCAGTTCTCCATATAAAAAGGCTTTGTTGGGAGAAGTAAACAGCATCCCAGAATGCACATCACACATCTAACTGTGAAGTGAAGTGGATTGGCTATGGCGGCAGAAAACAAAGATTAACTCCACTTCAGTCAGACAAGAAGATAAAGTGGAGGATGCAGAGGGCACTGGCTGACTAAAAACTGAGCGCAACATTGCCTGTCTGATGAATCTTTATTTTTTGTGTTTTTAGTGAGAATTTGGCAGCAGCCACATGCATCCACAGTTGCGATCATACCCATCTTGTGTCAACAGTCTAAGCAGACAGAAGTGGTGTAATGTTGGGTGAGGAATGTTTTCTTAACACACTTCTGTTTAATCTTCAAATACTATTTAGCATTCAGGTTGATGACTATGTGCATCCCTTTATTATTACTAAAGACTCGCGTAATGTAATCAGTTCAACATGGACCAAAGTATCAAAAGAATGTTTCAAACATCAAACATCTTTTAGATCTTGAACATTGCATCCATGCAATGTTTTAGAGCGAATGTGTGTCCTACATAGAAATAGTATAAGATTCATTAAAAAGTGTTCAAGAGTATCTTTATACGAGCCATATTTGAATATAAAATGAAATATTTTTATAATCCAAGATTCCCTTTTAAATATACCCATTTTAAACATTGTTTAAAAAGACAATACAAGGAGAGAAAAGACACCCAAACCATACACAGTCCCATGGTATTCTGTATTTAAATGGGAATTAACATTAGTCTAAAAATTGACTGAAATGTTTAGAAGTCGTTTGAACGAGATCTAAGTAGAAAACTAATAACAATGCACAATCTTCTTTACAGGCGAGCATAAGTGGTTGCACCCGATGTGAATTAAAAATGCTAGCATGGGGTGGCAAAACAAAACAATCTGGATTATGTGAAGCTCACCACCATTTTAAAACGGTTGTTTTTTGTAACGCTATTAAAATATTGGCCACTTCTGACATTCCCACTTTGAACACTGGGAGTCGCCAGTTTGCAACACTGACACAAAAACCTCTCCCATGTATCCTCCTCAGAACTCACTTACGTTAATTCTATAACCATGAATTAAACGTTGCCAAATGTTTGAACAAAAATAATAAATAAATAGGATCTTATCCGTAAACCGAGTTGGTTACTTCAAGAGCATTTAGCTGCTGTACTGAAGGAACACATTTGAAGATTCCATTAAACAAAGTTAGACCTATTTGTGTTCAATGGTGTCAAGTGACAGGAAGTTGTAACAGCTAGCAGCCTGTGGGCAAAACAAAGTCATTTCCTGCTCTCGCGTTTACCGAAATCTTTATCAGAATCACATTCAAGGATGCTTTTGAATACTTAACTGCATTTTACTGTGAATCACCCCCAAGAGTGCATGTGTTCATGAGTGTGCACACATTTAAGAGAGAGAGAGAGAGAGAGAGAGAAAGATGGTGCTTACTCTGATCTGGTTCTTCAGCTGCTCGGCCTCCTGGCGTAACTGATCCAGTTCACTCATTTTCTTCTTTTAAAGCTCTTCCTCACTCCTACTGCAGGGACACGCACTGATCTGTAGGCCAAAAAGGAATTGTACAGAGTTAAAACTGAATTGAGGGGTACCAAACAAGAATATTAGTTATGCAGTAGAATCCACCAGACTATAGACATCAATTCCAGGAGAGATAACCATTAAAATATCAGTCATTATACTGAGAAACGGTAAAGCAAGCACACACAAGTGGTTGGAACGCTGTTTCAATATAGCATTAATTAACTGTTTTATGGGTAACGCATAACTGTTGGATATTACGCTACCATATCCATCTGGCCTAAAATAACCACAAATGATGTCCAAGGAACCTGCATGTAATGTGTGAACTAAAAGAGTTTCATGCAGTGAAAACATAAATTATGTTTGCCATTACTGAATTCAATGTCTCCTGTAACAATGCCAAAGAGGACGGTCATGAGGAAATGTAAGTTATTGAAGCAGTGTGAAAGAATATTATTTTATGATAGCTAGAATTATATTAAATCAGTCCTTAGCAACACTACAATGCACATTTGCTCGTCTCACGGTGAACTCAAAAGACTTCAGGTTAAGCATTTGTTGTTGAGTCATTAAACTTTTCTTTTTTGGATGCATGATGTATACACAGTAGAAACTTTCTATGCACCATGCTTGTTGGGGTTTGCAGAGACCTCAATCAGATGTCCGTCGCCCAAACTGGGACAGTGGTTAGTGTTCAGGGTTTCGGATCAGAAGGTTCAAGGCCCAGCACTACACAGCTGCTAATAGTGCCCACTGAGAGAGCATTATAGCAAACCCTAATACAGTGACTGCAACTCCATATAGCAGGTGCTGATGGGATACGTGTGAAAGAAAAAAAATTACATAAAATAATGTGTTTTTCTGCTTAACAAAGCAATTAATCTGATTATTAATAAACCTTTTCTGTCTAAAAATACAAATAAAATGCAATGACAGAAAACAGGGCAGAAAACTTGCTTGCCCGTGACCACACACACACACACACACACACACACCCTAAAGATAACCTTTGCAATAAAAGTCAACTTTTGTTTGTATGTTATAATGATGCCCATTCAGATTCCAGAAATTTCATGAACATGAGTTATGCTGATCATTTCTCGCTACACTGCTCTCTTTGTTTTGTATCTATTTGTGCGAACACAATTCAGCAGCAAGCCAATCTCCATAAAAAAAAAGAGGCCATGATGTAGTTTTCCTAATATTTATATTAAAAGCTCCTCTAAATTACAGTGAAACTAGACAAAGACCATCAGCAGATATAATTAATTGCATATGCTTTAATGCTTAAAACATAACAACAAATACTAAAGATCACCAAACATCAGTTCAACTAACAAAAGGGCAAATTTGCACATTTACATTAGCTACAGACAACCCTTGTGAAAAAAATGCATATTATAGAAAATGGAACTTCAAGTTTGGGACAAGAATACAAAATGAAGTAAAATGGTCGCTCTTTTTCAATAAGGTCGTTTTCAAAATAAGAGACCCAAGAAAACGCAAAATAGTTCATTAAATAATGTACCTTTATCAACCTTCTGCACAAAATACACAGGGCAGTCAATACATTGTATATTCAACAATGATTATGGTATGCTTTAACTTGGGTTAAAGTACAAATTTTGAACAAAGGCATTTCCTGCTCATGAGCTCGAATTATTATCCGAATACTTTAAAAAAATGCTTTCCAGTATATCTCACAAGCAGAGGCACTTGGCAAATGGCACCGAAACCTGTGTCTGAAAGCCACTCATAGCGTCCTGTTTGTTACTGAAACAAGCTCATTCTACCAGTAAAGCACCTGACCAGTATCAGCTGACTGAGCGACTGAAAAAGCTACAGCCAATGGCCTACAGGTATGTCACACTGCCTCCTATTGAGTCACTAAAGGAAAGCTAGTTCTAAGTGCTATTAGCTTTGAATGGCAGAAAAAAATACCTGTTATATGCATTAGACAGTAAATTGGTCATAAACAGATTAAAATCCAATATGGTGTGTTGAATTCAAAAACCTTGAATCCTATTACCAATGAAAAATATGTGCCATGAATTTATCATTTAAAGGCTGGAATAAGTCCACTAGAGACATGGTGATGCATTTCATCCAGCACTTCCTTTACACCTAAACCCTCCCCCTTCACTGACCGACAGCCAAGATCATACCTGTGCTAAACAAATGCTCAGAAGTACTTAAGCATGTGCATTATGGCAGGCACACATTTTAATTTCTACTCAAACATTATAAAACATATTGGGGGGGGGACCAACCACAGTTTAAAAGCAGCTTTTTGCAGTAAGACGTCCAATGTTTACTGATATATACATAAGAAATGTAAACAGCCATTTTAATCTTGTCTAGAAAACATGAATGATCTTTTACCTGCTTGCTAATGATTATATGCATGCAAATGCAGATCACACAAGGTTTAGCAAAAAAAAAAAAACAGCATTCTGTTCCCCTGGAGAAATAAGCTTACCATTTTACCTGCAAGTTCAACCACAGCTTAAATGTTACATTAACAGCCTGAGGCATCTATGTAACTGGTGCAATTTTATTGGACTGTTTGTAGGCTGTGGTGGACTTTGTTGGCAAAACTTATCCCACCAAACACAGAAAAATTATAAATTGCAGAGCAAACATAAACAAACTGTCTCCATAAACTGCTGTGATGGATAAACACCATTTTAGCCCAATACCTCAACTGGAGCTTTTGTGGTGGGGAGGAAGGCCAAATATATGTATAACCCAAGCTAATTTGTTTCTTAATGCAAATTTGTACTTGTAATCAATGTGGCAACATCCCCTCTTATAAAGCCATGTAGCGCTCATACAGGACCAATTTTCAGCTAAATTAATCTGAACTGGCAAATGAAGAGATGCAAATCCCTGCAAGTCCTTTCTTATTAATGATGCAGTTGTCCATTTGAACTAGTAGCTGTCTATTACAGTGATGAACTGGTGTTTCTTTAAAAATGTTAGAAAATTTCCACTCGGAACAAAATTCTATTCCAATTCTATGCCCATACTGCACAACACCTAACAGTGCAGCTGGGTACCCCGTATGACACTCGTAAATTATCAATGCTCACCAGCACTGATAATTTACATCAGTGTGAAAAGGTAAACAAGAAGGCAGCACTCAGATTGTGCTTTTCCTGTTCGGCCTGCTTCCATCACCTACAACGTTCTGATGAAAAAAAGCTAGTCGTTGTGGAAACAATGTTGATGCTCTCTCAACAAGCTCAGATTAAATTGAGAAAATTGTGTCACCACCTCAGACACCTCAAAAGACTGATGTGAGCACTGGTTACCCAGAGTCACAATTTACAGTACACTTCATTAAAAAAAAGTGTCTGAAACTGAAAAATTCCCATCTAATGCATGAAAAAACTGCCCATCCAAAACGGAAAACTATAACCTCCACCTAAGATTAGATGTTGCACCAAGAGCTTTTCTTCAAACAAGAAAAGTGATAAAATAAGCAAGCATATAAGCATTTTCATATCAGAAAGGGTGTTTTATTATAGACGCCACTACAAGTGATTTTTGCTCTGACTTCTATAAACAGTCAAGAATGACAAACACGCCTGAAAATTACAGCACAGAACGGGTAGAAACCACGTTAAGTGACTGAGAACTTGCCAAGTTCTGCTTCTTGGCCAAAAGGAAACCACCCTCTTCCCATGCTCTCCAAAATCATCTACACACATAATGTAATGCAAAAACCCTTTCACATTGCTTACTTAAACACTACTTAGACAGAGCCCACAGTCAAAGCTTCAACATTATCTAAATAAATGTATTGTTTGCACACAAAAAAAAGAGTATGTATATGTATATATATATATATATATATATATATAGATATATCTATATATATATATATATATATATATATATATGATATATATATATATATATATATATATATATATATATATATATATATATGATATATGTGTGTGTGTGTGTGTGTGTGTGTGTGTGTGTGTGTGTGTGTGTGTGTGTGTGTGTGTGTGTACTAATTATCTTATTTAAATCTTAAGCATTAAATGAAATTTTAAAATGACCATCGATAGATGTTCCAAAACTAAGTAAGGAACTTGATTACAATTAAAGAGCAAATAATAAATAGTTGATTAATTCAGGGACTCGCAATATATAAAAAAAAATCGAAATATGAAAATTGTGCTCAATTTAGCAAAGGTGTGCATCAAATATTACTTATCTACAGTATATTACATATTTCAAACTGCTATTGTCCATGCATCTCAAATTTATCATCTATTCACAATGAGCACAGTCACACATGCAGTCCAAATACATCTGCCTCATTTCAAATCCAGAGTGATAAAGATACACTTGCATTCATACTACAAATGTCCAAGACATTGACCGTTCCTAATCACAGTAGATGTAGAGTCTGGCCTGGGAATAGTGTAGGGCTGTAACGATTCCTCAAGCGACTCAAGTAATTATTACAAAAAATAGTTACATAAAAATAGTACATTTAACTAAACACGGAGCACCATTGGGACCATTATCACCTGCTAAAGTGCGGACAGGTAAAAGTGGAGGCTGAAGAATTAAAAACTTTGTGCATCACTTCAATCTAAAATGACAACGCCACCATACAGTGCAGTTAAAGTAATTTGTAATTTTTTTTTTAATTTATTACACATTATTTTTATTTAGCAGCAGTGCTACAAAACAAAACAAAAAAGTTCCACTAGCCACAGTTCTTGGCCAACATGTTCACGTGATCACATGACTGCTCTGTGTAGTTATGAAATTACTTAAAAAGCAAAATTGCATTCTGCAGCCATTAAAAAGTTGATGACTTTTTTTTTTTTTTTTTAATCAGCGGGTTATGTGCGTACCGAAACATGAGTCATGATCGGTACGGAGTAGCAAGTTCAAAGATATCCCTTCCACAGTGACGTGTAGACCAGAGAGTGGATCACATGTACTTAAATTACTGATAAATACACAGATTTATTTTGTGGAAAATTTCAAGAAGCCTTTCTGGAGACAGGAAAACCACATCACTATACTGCGCAAGATTAAATAAATAAATACATGAGTGAGAAAAATAATGAGGTTAATTAAACACTGCCGACAAGCTTTTTGAACGCACTATCTTGGTATTTTAATATAATCTGGCAATGAAATTCACTAAATGGGGTTAATCTTCACCGATACTTGTATGCAATTTCAGAAATAAAATGCAGATTTTTCTTAAAAAGAAAAACAAATTACTTCATTTTAAGAGACCTGCCCTATTTTCTGTCTCTTATTTAGTACTGCTCTTTAAAAAAAAGAAAAAGTACTTCTCTGATTACTCGATGGAATAATTGTTAGAAATCTTGATTGTTATAATAATCGATAGCAACAGCCCTAGAATATTGATTGAGGCAGGAAAACAAGCGCTATGGGACATTTATTACACTGTACTAAGACCATACAATCACAACTAGTGGAAATTTAGAATAGTTTAGGAAGTACACATTCACACCAAAATAACCAGAGCTGTGCCAATATATATTAAAATTAAATACATTTCTTTGGTTTACATGAAGTGGAAAATTATGTGTGTACTAAAACAAAAAAAAAAACAACAACATGAAACTACAAGATGTATATTTATATAATGAACATGTAACTTGAAATTACTGTTAGGTCTTTTGTACCAACAAAGTACTGATAGAGTATTGACACTAATAAACTCCAGAATGTGATGTCATCATGTAAACTGTGTATTTAATGGAATGATTTCTAGAAAATTTAATAAGCATTTCAATTTTCAGGCTTGAGTGTTTAAAATGCATGGGCATGTAGCTATGACTGCGTGTTTGTGTGTGGCGCCTATCATGGTCAAGCATCCTATCCACTCTTGCTGGGTCTGGTGGGTCTTTCTAAAGATTACTCATGGCATAGTACATGGTATAATACAAGGTCCCACTAATTACACTGCATGCCCAATGACTGCATGATGATCATCACAAAATCTAAGATAAGCAGCACCATCACTAACCAAGACAGTAATGCAAAAAGACCAAACCCACAAAGAATACATGTCTAATCCTCAAAAGCCACAATTTTGAAAATCTGTTTCTGCTCAAGCAGCTGCTTTGTTTACATATATAATTTGAATAATTAACAACAAACAACAAAAAAATTTTAATTTGACGATAACCTGAGATGGTACACAGTGGCAGGTTCCTGATAAATTTGTACATGTTTATAGTATTAGCTTATACAGAATAGTACAAAAACAAAAAGCATCTGCAGGTTGAAACATGTTGCTGAGTATCTGAAAGAGCTGAAGAATAAGCAGACCAGTCATTCTCCACAGACAGAAACTACATATTAACCCAAATAAGCACTCATTAGAATCATGGTGTGCAGAAAAGCATCACTAATTGAACACCAAATGAAACTGGAAAATAAAAAAAACTAAGAGGGGAAAAAAGAGGAGTACATACCCATGATTGTATCTCTAGTATCTAAATACAAGAAACGTTTTACAGTAGATTTTTCCTTTCCTGACTCATTAAAACTTTTGTAATATTGCAGAAGTACTACCATTAAAACAACTGGAGTAATCCTTTCCCAGTCCTGTGCAGTGATGGACTCTGAAGTTACTGCAAAGCGATAGTATCCAGTAAGAAAAATATTTAGACGATTTAATAATTTTTCCACTTCCCGAGCTCATGTAGCACATTTTGTTTGCTAACACAACCATCATGACAATCCAAAACACATTATTCATTAATCTCTTCACAACAATAGACAAACTTGTTGCCTTTTCGTAACCTTTTAGTTTTTAGAGTGTACCAATTCTCAATCTGTGAAAATTTCAAAGTTTTTTTTAAACATCTAAAATTCATCTAAAAAGTTGTTTGTTAGTTTGAAATGCACAATTGGGCTTTAAAATAGCAAATGTGTATCTTTTGTTTCTCTAAGACACTACACAACATCAACACAGCATTGAGCCCACAGTCTGATTGAAGTTTGTTTGTTTTTAAAAACAAAAACACAAACACGTTTGAAAAGTATTTCTGCTTGCACCATCATTCAATATTAATTTCCTATGTTGAACATGCTGTTTGCAAGTTAATCTACTAAAGCAAGCTAATGTTACCATGATGTCTCATAATTAATTCATCTACCTTTGATAAATGGCAGCAGGAAGCTTTTTATCCAACAGAACCTCTATTACCTGCTGCACATTAGATAACCCGAACCATCTCAGGTTCAGGAAACATATCACTACACGGATATAGACTTTGTGTTTTACTATGCCGCCACTGACTAATAACAGAAGTGTAATTTTCCACACGTTAATATTTAAAATATTTTTACATGCAGCAGTCAACAGCTATTATTCAAAAATAGTTTAATCCCAATGAGAGAAATGTTATTCTTGAATTCATTCCCCTCAGGACGTTTTTCCACAGAGGTGGAAAAAGTACAGTAAGACGAATATTTATGTATTATTAATTTGATAAAAGATAACTTAAATGACAAGGTTTTGCAAATTGTAAAAGTCAGACTGATTAGAATCATACAAGAAAGTCATGTGCTCTGTACATATTTTTCCATTTCTTTGCTTATTTTATTCCCCCCAGCCTACTTATTTCCACATTCTGAGCAAGACCCCTAGCCCTCAACAGACATAAAATATCTGCTGTAAATGTATGTTTGGACTAATTTTAAACCGCCAACTAGCAAATGCCAATCACAGGCCACTGAACAAAAATGGAGGCAAAAAACGGGTGATTGATAATGTCTGTTCTGTAAATTGTGGCAGCTTTGTGTATTTTGGCTTTCACTTAACATTTGGTGTACTTATACAGCATCTGCATATTCAATTACTTCTGATGCTGGTTAGCCATGATCACACCTCAAACAATTATCAATTACTATCATTATATAGTAATTATCAATTACTATATCAAATCAATTATAGTAAAGTAAGTACATGTATTTTGTCCCTTTGCACCTGTTATTTCCAATATTTGGTTCACATAAAATCAGTGACATGAGTTATAAATACATAAAAGGTACTTGACTGCTAATCAGAATGCATTTAACATGTTTATGACATCTAAATATTGAACTCCCATGACAATGTTGTATGTATGTATATCTTAAATATATATATATAATATATATATATATATATATATATATATATATATATATATATATATATATATATATATAAAATATATATATTTGTTAGATATGATTTTATATTACTGTGCCTATCTAGCCCCAGTGGTGTTTGCCCATATATCAAGTCACTGTTATGTGCCAGTATTACTGGTAACTGGGTAAAATATCATTACAGTTTAAAAAACAGCGGAACGTGAAGGACCAGAAAACACAAGACTAGAGGAAATATGAGTGTTCTTACACAACAAGAGCGATACAGCACGCTTGGGATTTGAAAGTCGAGAATACAAAAATATGCATTAATCTTGAGTCAGAAGGTGCAAATTTAGCTGAAGACTATGTGTGAGTGCAGACAGATGGACATCAGGAGCAGTGGGAGTGCTTTAGAACTGATGTGTAACAGGAATTAACGTGCATTACAAATATCTGTAGGACAAAGTAATCACTTTGTACATGTGTGTTACATGTACAAAGTGATTAACATATCTAAAGGTGTAGAAATGAACGACATACATTATAAGTCATGTTAATCAATGTTAACATTAAGGAGGTGAATGCTCAATGTTCAACGTTTACATAAACAGCTAAGGCGTTACACGGCAAACAACTTCCCATTAAAGCGAATATTTAAAAATAAATAAGATAAAGCTGTGTCCGGGCCGGCAGAAACACCCGCTGTGGCCTGAATCAATGGTAGACTGAGATCTCTCGGAAAGGAAAGCTGAGGAGGAGGGAAAGCTCCAAACGCCATCTTGTTCGCAGCCGCTTCTTGGTCTCTGGACCCACCAAGTCATCGATTCCTCTCATTTATTTACCACAGTGGGGGTTCAACTCGCTCTTTATGCGACGGGCAATGATGCGGCGAAAGAAAATTTCGATTTTAAATGCGAATATTTCTAATTTTTTAGCTGTCTGAGCTGGCACCTGATTAATCATAGCCGGTCCTGCTGAACGACTCTCTCCTCTGACTCCGATTCATGTCGGAACGAAGAAGGCCGTGTCTATTCCAACATGGTGGCCATGACAAGTGATTCGTACAGGGGATGGATCAGCGAAGGCGATCAGACAGACATCGGATATAATCTATCGGTGGTTTGGAGCCATGATCATCGAGGCCTTTGCCTCGGCGAACCACCCTATCCGATTAACTCGTTAAAAGCACCGGGGTTCATTACGGTTTAGACGCCTTCAGCTAATTGCCTCAAACCCCACCGATTACAATAGTGCCGAGTCTGTCGGCTGCCAGATTCACCCAGCTGACCCATTCCCATGCACTGATCGGATATTTGAGGCAAATCCGTAAAGAACACCCTGCACAAGTGTCAGCGAAAAGGCGAGCCCGAAAGATTTTGACCGTTACCCAGCAAAACTTCAGGTGAAACACGCCGACTAAAACCGGCGGAGCAGACGCATATAAAACACGAAATAATATCTACATCGCTTACTTTAGCTTGAAGCCGCGAAGTAAACATCCTCGAGATGGAACGAAATACTTGAGGTGAAATAGCCAGCTGTGTTAGCTTTATTAGCCAGCTACAATGGCTAATTAGCTAGCGGGCTCCCAGGCTCTACAAGACCATCAAGCAGCGAAGTTAACTCAAAATACAATGCTCAGATTTATAACAACCCTCACAACGGTGTACAAATTTAATGATGATCAATTATTAATAATCATTTACACAAACTGAGCAGTACGAACAGACAGGTTGGCCGCAGTTTAAAAGTCAAAGGCCTGAAAATGTTCCTATTTGAAAGGCTGCTGGTGCTCCGTGCTTTCGGATATAAAACCTAGCAGACATTAAAAAATGTATTGCTCCGGGGTAAAATAAGTTAAAGACTCGTGTGTTGGGTTTGTGGTTAGGCAAACACCACTCGCTCTTTTATTTGCCTGGCGCTTTGCTTGTATGTAAACTGCTCGGCTAGATAACAGTTACCAGTCACCCCACCCCCGTTCAGTGCTACCTACTCCTGCTCAGACACCCCGCTGAACTGCATTCCACAATTCCGTGGTCATTAGTTAAAACACCACATACGGACACACATACCTGTATTCAGTCGTAGTTGGCCTTGCTGTATATGGCATTGACCGAAATAAAACTCCGTGCTTCTGTCAAATCCACGCATCAACGAGCAAGAACGAGCTAGCTCGCTAGGCTAACTAGCCTGAGTTCGGAGGAGCGGCGCTGAGTTCAAGCTCTCGAACAAATTTCGGTGCAGGAGGCGAGGACTAAAACGCCGCGTTGGAAAGATGTCGACCGGATATCTCAGTTGCGGCGTCGAGTTTGCGTCTCATTTAAGTCCGCGGGACAATCTTTTGGTCAGTCGGACGGCCACCACTTCACTGTCGCGTTTTCTTTCCTTCAAGGAACAGTTTTTCGCCACTTCTACTTCTCATCCGGCCATCAGAGAACAGAGATGGGCGCGGTGACCCTGCAGTCCAACTCGGGAAACCCCGCACTCGCAGTCTCTATCGTATACACTCGTTTACACTTACTACTGCACTCTGCGGGCTGAAGCTGTACCGCCACTGCTGATAATGCCACTGAAATACCACATTTACTGATACAAATCATGAAATACCGTCAGTACTGATAGAACTGCTGAATTATCATCAGTACTGATAATACTGACAAAAATCCCGAATCCTATAAGTGTCGACATAAATACTGAAATACTGTCAGAACTAAGAATAGTGAAATTCCACCAGTACTGACAAAAACACTGAAATACCATCTGTACTGAAGACATAATTAACTACCACATGGACCGATAGAAATACTGAACTGAAATAACATCAATGCCGCTAAAAAGTAAACTGAAATAAAACCAGTACTGACAGAAATACTGAACGACTAACAGTACTGATACAATGCTGAAATACACTACTGATACAAATACGGAACTACAGACAGTGTTAGCAGAAATAATGATTAAAATAAATATCATTACTGAGGGAAAAATAGATATTCAATTAGGACTTACAAAAATAGTGCAGAAGTACAGACATACTGAAGTACCATCTGTACTGACAGAAATAATGAAATGCCAGCAGTACTGAGATAACTACTGAATTATCATCAGAACTGACAAAAAAAACTGAAATACTGGCAAAAATACTGAATCCCACCCGTGCTGACAGAACTACTACTACAGAAACACAAAAACACCCCTGTCAATAGTAGAAATTGTGGAAAACCTTACTGTTAGAAATTTAAAATACTAATAGTAGTGGTAGAAACATTGAAACATCTCTTGGCAGTAGAGGTAGAATTATTGATACACCACATTCAGTATTGTTAGAAATACTGAAACAAAACCACCAATACTGCATGACATATTTAAACACCACCATTACCGTTTGAAATACTGAAACAACAGAATCGGTAATGATAAGAACACTTCAACATTAAAGCTAAAATGTATAGTGATGATAGCAATACTGATTATTGTGTATTATGAGTACTATGAAAAACACTGTGGCCAGGATTGATTGAAATAATGAAACTGTCTTGTCCATAATAAGGTACTGTAAAAAGAAATACAGCAATGTCTGTAACTACCAGCACACCACTCCCAGTACTGACAAAAATAATAATAAGGAAAAATAGTACTAACACATATGTCTGTATTGAAATAAATATTGAAACACTACCACCAGGAGTTGTGGAGATACTAAGGCATTAGTACTGTCTTCATCTTCTTCCGCTATATCCGATCTTCCTCGGGTCACGGGGGGCCTGTGCCTATCTCAGGCGTCTATGGGCATTAAGGCAGGATACACCCTGGATGGAATGCCAACCCATCACAGGACACACACACACACACACACACACCACACACACACACACACACACACACACACACACATTCATACACTAGGGACAATTTTCCAAGGTGGCAATCAACCTACCGTGCATGTTTTTGGACAGGGGGAAACCAGAGAACCCGGAGAAAAACAGTCCGAGGCACGGGGAGAACATGCAAACTCAAGACACACACACACACATGACCGAGACGGGAATCGAACCCGGATCCTAGAGATGTGAGACAAACGTGCTAACCACTAAACCACCGTGCCGCTAGCACTGTATATGTCCCTGTGAATTTGTTAACACAGGAATGTATTAGAACAAGCAGATTAAATGAAACTATATTGTTCTGCCAGAACAAGAAGTTTTTGATGCATGGATGATTTTTAAGTGAATTCTGTGGCCTAGGAAGTAAGGATGGAGATGGCACTGGAAATTGCTTATTTGAAGAAGAAGAAGGAGAAGAAAAAGAAGGAGGGGCATAGGGTGGCATATAAGAGTACAAGAAGGTGCACACAGGTAGACTGTATTTTGTGTTGGAGATACAACCTGAAAGAGACTGCAGACTGTAAGGTGGTGTGTAGCTTGTGTAGCTAGACAGCATTGGATGGTGGTCTGTAGAATAGCTTTGGAGGTGAAAAAGAAGAAGAAGAGAAGAAAAGGGAAGAGGTCGGACAGGGGCTCAGTGGTGGTGGTGAAGAGGTGTTGGATGATTGGGGAACGACTGCAGTAGTGATAAGGGAGACAGCTCTCTGAAGGTGTCATCTGGAAAGAGAAAGGAAGGCAAAGAGATGTGGTGGAAGGAGGAAGTGTGAGAGCAGAGCGATGAGAAGGGTAGATGGCAGGTGAAGACGGTACAAATCTCCTTCCTCAGTAACATACAGATGTACGTGTATTTGGATGCTAAGGAATGAAAAAAGGATTGGTACCGGTTGGCCAGGCAGAGGGGCCGAAATGGGAAGGATGTGCTGCAAGTTAGAGCAATAAAGGATGCAGATGGAAATGTGTTGACTAGTGAGGAGAGTGTGTCGAGAAGGTGGAGGGAGTATTTTGAGCCCGTGATGAATGAGGTGACATACCGGCTGACATAACAGCAGAAGCGTGGCTATGTTTAGGAGACTTGGCAGTGGGGTTTTTAATTAGATTGATTAACAGTATTTTGGAAGGTGAGAGGATGCATGTGGATTGGAGAAGGAGTGGGCTGGTGCCTATTTTTAAGAATACGAATAGGAACTACAGGGAATAAAGTCACACTATGGCTGAGGTGATGGTTTCCTGCTGAGAAAAAGCACCATGAATACAATATTAGTGGACAAGGGAAGAGAAGGTCACAAGGCGCTGCATTGTGTGTTTGTGGCTCTAGAGAATGCATACGACCGGGTGCATCCTCTCTTTGGGGTTGGGTGGCATTCAGTTGTAGATAGCAGATAAATTTGAGTCTGAAGTTTGTCCAAAAAATAAAAACAAATCTATGTTCGTTGCATACACACTAGTGACAAAACATAGAACCTTTTGCTATATTTACATTTACAATTAACATTGACTATGATAAAACCATGTTATTTCTACTGTTTCGAACACGCGGTCTAGACAGGTAGCTTCCGCATGCCATTATTATATACCTCCACTGAACTTTACTGTCTAAACAGGGTACTGTCTTGGGTGTACATAAGTAGGAAAGATTTTTTTGTTTGGTTCAATGAGTTCACCTCTGCTATTCACTACTGTGTAAGTACATTGATCCCATCTGTTTAATCTTTGTGTGTGTGTGTGTGTGTGTGTGTGTGTGTGTGTGTGTGTGTGTGTGTGTGAGTCTATCACCGAGAACCAGGTTTTTTCATTCTTCAACCGTCCATCACAAGAAAACATGAACAAAACAAAAACAAAAACAAAACAAAAAAATATATACACATATATATATATATATATATATATATATATATATATATATATATATATATATATATATATATATATACGGTGGTTTAGTGGTTAGCACGTTCGCCTCACACTGCCAGGGTCCAGGTTCGATTCCCCGTCTCGGCCATGTGTGTGTGTGGAGTTTGCATGTTCTCCTCGTGCCTCAGGGGGTTTTTTCCGGGTTCTCCGGTTTCCTCCCGGTCCAAAAACATACATGGTAGGTTGATTGGCACCTTGGAAAATTGTCCCTAGTGTATGAATGTGTGTGTGTGATGTGTGTGTGCCCTGCGATGGGTTGGCATTCCATTCAGGGTGTATCCTGCCTTAATGCCCATAGACGCCTGAGATAGGCACAGACTCCCCATGACCAAATCAGATAAAGGGAAGATCTAGATAAAGCGGTAGAAGAATATATATATATATATATGTATATATATATATATATATATATATATATATATATAATATATATTATAGATATATATATATATGTATGTATGTTACGCTACCTATCCTAGACTCAAAAAAGGAACATATCATTGTGAATGAGAGGGAAGGCGGGGTTGGAGGGGGAGAGGTGATGAAGGGGGATGAGTTTCTGGGGTCAACAGTGCATAGTGATGGAGTAGGTGGAGAAGAGTGGCAGGCAGGAGGAAAAGAGGAAGGTTAATGGAGGAGGTTAATGGATGTGGTCAGGTAAAAAGACATGCAGGTAAACATAATTACACATATCACAAATAAACACAACTAAACGACTAAACGTATAAGACAGTACGCAAGAAATATATTCCACAGAGGTGTGCTATTCCTATAAACATTATTACACACAACAATTCTAATAATATAATATAATAACATCTGGAGAGATTTTGAATAATTTCTCATAATAATCTGTGTAATAAATTCAGAACCTTGAAGCGTGATGATTTTGAGTTATTAAATGCAATAATTGCATTACACTTAGGTGGAGGTAATATAATATTATAGTACAGTGAAATTGAAAAAGTAAAAAGTAAAGCCCCAAAGTGACTCTTGTGTGGTGTTTCACCAAGGTGACACCCTTTTTAGCAGAATCACAAAACAGTTTTAAAACAATTAATGTGATGGAATAATCATTTTAATGATGGCCACAGTTGGTAGGGACTGGAAATAGAAACCCAATTCAGTTATCGCTTTATTTGGTATGCTGTCTAGTCAACACTGGCTTGGGAGAAAGTAAGCTCATGCACCAGCTGAGAGTGACATAGATGAAAAGTTACTAATTCCCAAAGAGGGATAATGATTTACTCAGCTTCACCAATCCTGCGCAACTATTCAATGTACATTTAACATAGAATGCTTTAAGACTGTCCACTAATGCCGCTTCCTTTTAAATATGATATTACAAGTCTGTGCATAATTCTGGCCATGATATTACGTTCAAACCTACTTGGGTGTGTTGTTCCCAGTGAGACTAGGCCAGGTGCTTACTGAACTGTTTTATAAATACCATTTATGGTGTGTGTTAAAAATCTCTTGGGGCAATTTAGTACAACATTGCCTACAAGTTTTAAGAGTCCTTCACTAGCAACAGCAAACACAGAAGCAGAACCAGTCTTCAATCCAGACAAAATGGTAAGCATTTCATATCTTCATATCCTACATATTATGACAAAAATATCCAGTCGTGCTATATAATTATCACAGCTATATGTGTTATATCTGTTGGCTTAAAATATATTTACAATTTCATTTTTCTGAACTTTACATTATTGTGTCTTTTGTGCATTACATAAGGAAGCTGATCAATTACTAACAGTAAATGTTCTTGTTTTGAGGCAAGTAAACTGACTCAAGAGCAGATCACAGAGTATAAGGGCGTATTTGAAATGTTTGATGAAGAAGGGAATGGGGATGTGAAGACCCAAGAACTGGAAAGGCTGATGAGTTTGATGGGAATCAACCCGACAAAGAGGGAACTGATTCAAATGGCCAAAGATGTGGATAAAAACGGTACTTTTTGACAATAAAATAGAACTTGTTTATCTAATATTGAACTACAATTCATATGTTAAACAGGACATATATATATATATATATATATATATATATATATATATATGTATATACATACACACACACACACACACACACACACACACACACACACACACACACACACGCATATGACAGATAAAATCTCTGTCCACGTATAAGCTTTAGCTTTCAGCCAGTTAATTTTTTGCACTCTTCAAATGGAGTAAACAGGGATCTATAAGAGGATTATATGGGATGAGTGCTGGGCTTTATCTCTATGTGATGATGTGGGTGACCGATTCACCCCAGCCCTTTAAAAAGAAATAAATTAAATAAACAAACAAACAAGCAAACAAATAAATAAATAAACACAACGAAATGCAAATGAGCGCCATCTACAGGCGCTCAAATACTTCTGTTGTCTGAGCTATAGGCATTTTTACTCTTTTAAAGTTCTTTTTATTTTTACTGTGAATTTGTAGAACAGTTACTACAATATGGAAATAATGAACAAGTACAGTATAAAATGACACCTGCAAAAATAAACATCTAATAGAGTCTATTATGGTCTTGTATAAACAAATGATCAACAACAGTTAAAAAGCAAAAGAATTCTTTTTGTGGCATTATGTAAATTAGGAATTGTTATTATCAATATTTTAGTTGCATATATTTCATTCAAGGAATATGACATTTCATTTCTTTTTTTTATACTGAAAAAGTCATCATGTTCAGAATTATTCACACCCTATGTTTCAATAATCAATAGGAATGCCTTTGTTCTTAACAATGGCCTGCAAAGACTTCTTGTAAGTCTCCACAAGATTTCTACAGGTTTACTGCAGAATGTTTCCACACGCTTCCTTCGCAAAAAAATGTTGTTATAGACTGGAAGGCTTCCAAACCCTGACCTGGACCTTAAACTCTGTCTCCAGAGTTCAGATCACTATGCAAGTGACCTCCTGCAAAGGGCAGGTCTGGGTAAGGAGTGGTGCCTTTCAGGGGAGATGTCCCCGGAAGACCACCTCGATGCATAATTCACTGAATGGTGGGTCACCCCTGTTTGGTTGAAAGTGTCTATTAGGTTTCTATGAGCTTCTTGATGATACTCTGTCTGGCTGGTACAGGGACCACCCGTTCTTTCAAAATGTCCTTGTATAGCTTTTGCCCCAACTATGAGCATTAACAGCTCGTGTATGAATATCATGACTGAGTTCTTTCTTCTTAACCATAGTGACAGTGACTAAAGATAATGAAAGCTTTAGCACCTTAATTATACTTTACAGAGCAGGTGTTACTATTAACATTATTAGGCCTTAATTGATGACCACATGCACTCCCTCATAAGACGGATTTTTTTCCAGAGATTGGAAATAGGGTGTGATTAATTTTGAACGCGCTCAAAAGAGAATCTCCGGCCATATATATCGGTATGCAAATTAAGTTTAGTTAACACATATGTAGGGTTGTGCATAGCAGCTAATATATATTGAATACAATGGAAGCTTTGCAAAAGTAGTGTTTATAAATGAAAAAATTTTTTAAAAGTATTGATTAATACAAGGGGTATGAATAATTTTGAGCACAACTGTGTGTGTGTGTAATATATGTATGCTACTATATATATATATATATATATATATAGATTATATATATATATATATATATATATATATATATATATATATATATATCTATATATATATATATATATATATATATATATATATATGTATATATATATATGCGTGTGTATAAACCACTTCTGAATACTGTGTTTACAAAAGTTTGTTATATAATAAGAGCACATTTATCGTGACAAAAACTACTCTTTGCGATACAAATATTTTTAATACCTGATAGTATACTTAAATTTTTTTCCACCAGTATCATGGAGTATCAGGTATTGTGTTGTATTGTGTATTGTGAGTATTGTGTTTACCTTCTGGTGAGCTAGACAATGTGAAAAGGTAGAGGTGTGTGCCCCCTGTTGGACAAACAATGTAAAATTTCGTCAGCAGTATCAGTACTTCTTCCTCTTTCACCTTTTTCCGTGAGGGGGCGCCACAGCAGACTATCCTTCTTCACACTACCCTGTCTTCTACTTCTGCCTCTTTCACCCCAACTCCCTTCATGTCTTCCCTCACCACATCCATAAACCTCATCCATGGCCTTCCTCATCACCATCCTCTTCATTCTTTCCAGACTCTTCTCAAGCTTCTCTTTAATCAACCTGTCACCATCAACCTGTCCATCACCACTGCAAACAAGAAAGGGCTAAGAGCCGATCCTTGGCGTAATCCCACTTCCACCCGTTGCAGACGTCACTGCTGCCACACCATCCTCATACAATGTCCTTCACCACACTCACATACTTCCCTGCCATGCCTGACTTCCTCATACAACACCACGACTAATAACTCTGAACCCTGTCATACGCTTTCTCTAGATCCACATACACACAATGCAACGACTTCTGACCTTCTCTACACTTAACCAGAAACACCATCAAAGAGAATATTGCATCCATAGTTCTCTTCCTTGGTGCTCACCGATGGTCACCTCTGCTATCAGCCTTCACCATCATCATCATCCACCCCCTCTCTCTCTCATTTTCCTAATTTTCACCAAGTGCTCAAAAAACTCACACCATCTTCTCAACCCGCTCTCCTCACTAGTTAAAACATCTCCATCTGCATCCTTTATTATTCTAACAGCTCAATCCCTCTGCCTGGCCAACCGCTACAGATCCTCTTCTCCATCCTTACTGAGGAGAACTTCTCATACACCTCCTCATACCCCACATCTGTCTCCACCTCCTGCTGCATCCCTTTATACTCCTGCCTACATGTATCATCTCTCTGCTGATCCCAATTCCGCTTCGCCAACCTTTTTCTCCTTGCACTCATTCCATCACCGCGTCTCTTTACCTTAATTTCCCTTTCCTTATCCGAGCCCCTGCCCGACCTCTTCCCTGAATCTCACTCTACAGTCTTCCTCTGTCAGTTCCACCACCGTACTCCTTTTTCAGTCGTCACTCTCCTCCTCTTCGTTTTCACCTCCAAAGCCATTTTACACACCACAATCCGGGGCTGACTATCTACACTGTTCCCTGCTCCCACCTTACAGCCTCGAATTTATTTCAGGACAGGATATAATCTACCTGTGTGCACCTTCCTCCACTCTTATACGTCACCCTATACCCCTCCTTCTCCATAAAATGTGTCTTCACCACTGTCATTTCCATCCTTTCTACCGGCATCTTCCCTTCCACATCCTTGTCCTAAAGGCCATACCTACCTTGGGAGAGTTGCGACATTGCGTATGTCGCAAACCTACCCATTTATCTGCGCTTGGGACTCGCACTAAGAGCGCACTGGCTTGTACAAACCTAATGGCTGGGTTTCAGTCATATTAGTACAGATAGCACAAATAAAAATGTTCAGTAAATTATATATTATAACATTTAAATATAACAGGCTAGGTAAAAAAAATAATACCTATCAGTCATTAACCCTTACTGTATCACGTGATCATAAATAAATATTATGCTAAATACAGGCATCCTACAATACAACAGGGATATTTTGTCAGTCAGCAAATCACTGTTTCCAGATGAGGTCTAATGTCAGATAAATATTAAATAAATTTTATAGAACAATACATTTTAGAATATGTTGCTTAAATGGTCTGTAATGCAACATTTGGCCTTGTTCTATATTCTGTAGACGCCCACAGAGATCATTTATGTGCATTATATATTGATTTCAACATGACATGCAGGTAGATGTAGAGGACAGGAGAAGGATAATCCTCTGTGGCGACCCCTAAAGGGAAGTTAGAAGGAAGAAGAAGATATTTTAATCTCAACAAAAATTACATTCCAACATGGAACATGGAAATGTACATTAGGTATGTTTGTAATTATGGTCCATTGGTTTGATTTATGAATGCCACTTCTGTTTTTCCTTTTGCAGGCAAAGGCAGCTTTAACTGTGACAGGTTTCTGGGTCTTATGGCTCTTTACCATGAGCGAGCTAAAAACCAAGATGCTGAGCTTCGAGCCGCTTTTAAAGTGTTTGATAAGGATGCCAAGGGCTACATTGACTGGAATACACTCAAGTAAAATCATGACCAAATGTATTCATTATAACAGTCGTATATTTAGCATGTCACATCACATCTGTTACAACAAATGTAAAATCGTTACCCTCTTTTTACAGGGTCTGTATAAGGGTTTTATATTCTCAATATAAGAGGCATATTATTTAGTATTTAAGTTTTTTTATGGGATTGGTTAATATGTCTGTGTATGTATTATATAGAATATAAATGCAAATAAACGCACATTTTATTTATTTTACATTTACTGTGCCAGTTATTCTTGAAGCTTTACTTTACTTTACTTTGCTTTACTTATATTTGCAGGTATGTGTTGATGAATGCTGGTGAACCTCTCAATGAAGAAGAGGCAGAACAGATGATGAAGGAGGCTGACAAAGATAGAGATGGAACAATTGATTATGAGGGTGAAAATAAATTTTTTTGTGTTTTACTTAACAATAAAAAATTCAAGTATTATTTGTTTTTATACATAAAACATGGCCCTTGGTCCCTAACTCTTGAATACCTGCACAGTATTCCTTACCTGCACGCCATAGTGCTGTTTCTATCCTAATGCAAGAGTCCCTCAAATAAGAGGGTTAGTTAAATTTGGTGAATTAGTTGGAAGTCCGGAAATCATTAAAATGTGCGTTGAGAGTTTATCATCTGTACCATAACCAGATAGCTTAATAGTGCTATGGTTTTGTTAGAGCATATATTTATCATGATTATAATGATGATGTTTTTTTAAAATTATTATTAATATTAGTAGTAGTAGTATTAGTAGTCGTAGTAGTATTAGTAGTGTTATCAGATAACTTCTGAACAGCCAGTATTTTTTTAAGTAAAAAAATATATTAATAAAATTTTACAGAATTTGTTGCCATGATGACAGGAGACTCTTTCAAGATGACCTGAGACTGAAGCTCTGGATGAATGGTGAAATGGAAATGAATGCAGATCACGGAAAGTTCTCAAAAACTGTATGTTTGTTATAAATAAAGGATTATACCTATTCATGTCTATGCCATTTTTCACCCATGATATGATTTTTTTTAAAAAACGCAATACATATATATATGTATAGAGACAGAAGAAAAATGCAGTAGTCTAATAAAGGGTTAATATCACCGAACCCACTAACATCACAGACCTGGCATTTCGTGAACTTTGCCAAGACATTTCATCCCGGTTATAAATGATTGACGTTTAGAACAACCAATCAGGGTCCCGCCATGTTCTCTAGTTGACCAATAGCAACGCAGAAAGACGTTGGGAATGGGCTGGACTAGCAGTTAACGCTCAAACCGCATACTACCGTACTAAAGTGTGCTCCAGAACAGTATGTTAGCATAAGCAGCGTACTAGATCTACATTCTTTGAAGTGTGTTAGTATACGTTTGTAGACGTAGCCTGTAGTCCAGGTTTGTAGCGTCCGTCCATATAACGGCGTGTGTTTATTATAGAATATCAGGGAATGAGAGGAAAAGCGGAGCCAGGCGAAGTGAAGCGGGGTTGAGTAGTGACAAATGAATTACAAGACGCCACTTTTGGTTGATATGTTGTATTAGAATTTTTTTAACGCTCGCTGAACACTTTTTCTCCTGTTGAGACGCAAAGGAGAAGGGATGCAGGAATGTTTTCCTTCACTACTGTGATATAATAAACCACTGCTGCTGTTCTTTATGGTAAGGTGAGTAGTGTGTGTGTGTGTGTGTGTGTGTGTGTGTGTGTGTGTGTGTGTGTGTGTTTGTAATGCGGTAATATCAATAACAGTGCTGATATAATGAACAATCAGATTTAATGTATTGGCTGGCAAACACGCGTCACGTGACTGATAGATTTACAATTGCGTGGCTATCTTTGTCCTGTGGTTGTCGCTGATTGGACGAGGCGAGACGCTTCAACAGGGCTGACGGCTAGGATTGGCTGGCAGCGTCACGTATTCTTTATTAAGCATCATTATCCACACACACACACACACACACACACACACACACACACACACACACACAACCACACAACAAGTTACTTTACACTACAAGTTACTTCATACAGACATATGAACATCAGGATTTACAACTTTTATTATATACTATATGAACAGAATTGAGGAGAGAATGGTTTGTGCTTGCTTTCTGAGCTCCATAATTACTCCACATTTGCTGTTACATTTTCCACTCCACTTTTCTAAGGAGATTTTCCACTACATTAGAGTGCAGCTGTCGAAATTCGTGCTCATTCTTCTACAAAGTCAGATACTGATGTAGAGCGAGGAGACCTCCTGGTGCTGTTAGATTCCAGTTCATCAGGCTACCTGAAGATTTTCATGTAAACTTTATCTTTATGACACTCAGGTGACTTTAATGCTAGAACAGGTTTGTGTCTCCTCATTCAAGTGAAGGGAAATTCATTCATTCATTCATTCTTCTACCGTTTTATCCGATCCTCGAGTCACGGGGAGCCTGTACCTATCTCAGGTGTCTATGGGCATTACGACAGGATACACCCTGGATGCAATGCCAACACATCGCAGGGCACACACACTCACATTCACACACACAATCATATCACACACAGCCACCGTGCCCCTCTGAAGGGAAATTCTACATCCAAATACATCCTATACAATCGTTTGCCTCCAACCCTGTGTTAACAGTTTGGGGAAGAATTACATATGGCTGGGAAAAAAAAAGTCAAGTGTCCCAATACTTTTGTCTTATTACTTAAACTCTTATAAATGCTTGTAAGCATTTAACAACAAAGACAACAAAATAATGTCACAATTCCACAAACGCAGGTCCCAAAAATCCAACACAAATGCAGAGCAAAAGACAGTTCAGAATTTCAAAAAAAAAAAAAAAAAAAAAAAACAGGAAAAGTCTCTCTCAAAAACAATATCACCACTCGAGAAAAGGCAAAAGAAATCTGGACACAGGAAACACAGGAAAGGGACCCCACGTTATTTAACACACTGAATTGTTTCAGTTATTGTAATGTAAAGTTTATAACAAGCAATGTTACAGCAAGGAAATGCTCCCATACATGCAGTTTGAATGACGAGGGAGGCTCTTGAAGTTCTTCTGCTCCTCACATGAACATATGATTGCTTTGTGTAGTTATGGTATTACTTAAAAAGCACGATCAGCAGGAAAAAATACTGATCGTGAACTGTTCACACATCTCCCATCGGGCAGATGATACAGGGACCTCAGAGCCCACCCAAACAGCACCACCGATATCTATACCTATCATTACACTGCTTTATATTCCATCCGTAATTTTTTTTTTATGCATCTACTGTATCAGGACAAACAATCATATGTGTATATTTACTGGATCATGTCATTTCTTAGCACAGTTTACTGTACGGCTGTAACGATTCCTCGAGCAATTTGATTACAAAAATGAATCGATGTGCCTAAATGATTCATTTAGTCCATTTAACCAAATACGGAGCACCGCGTTTCCCGCGGACCTTTATTACTGATGCATCACCCGCAGGCTGCAGAATGGAAAAAACGTTTTAGATCGCTTCAAACTAAAACATAAAGAAAACACAGTACAGCACGGAAACAAAAATAAAATCACATTACAGGTTTTGAATCACGGAACAGATCATATTTTTTCCGATCACCAAAAAAGGGGGAGGAGACAAATAATTTGCTTTCCATTTATATGAAGAAATGTTATAGAAAGGAAAATGCTACTATATAGAAGTAACGAATAATGCGCGAGGCATTTTTAAAGTTCTTCTGCTCATCTGCTAGCCTGTGTTGTTGACTGATTAACGTGAACACATGGCTATTCTGTGCAGTTATGAAATTACTTAAATGGCAATATTGCCGTAACAGAGATCCACCGTGAGCCGCTACACCACTATGATGTATTTAAATCGCGTTCAAAAATCCCTTTACAGTGGCATACTTTTATTTAGTTTGTGGAGAATATCAAGCAACATTTCTGGTGGCAGGAATATCTGATCACTATACACTGCAAGATGTAATAGATAAATATACATGTGTGAGAATAATAAGGAGTTTATTTATACAAGTAGTTTGCCATTGCTTACTCTAAAAGGACACTGCGGAGGAACTTTTTGAACGTACACGAAATGATATACTTGTTTCATCAATAAAATGCAGATTCTTCTAAAAAGAAAAAGCAATTACTTGTTCATTCTAAGAGGCCTGCTATATTTTCTCTCTCTTATTGATATTTAATAAAGAAAAAGTATTTTAAAATCTTTTTAATTGCTGCAATAATCATTAGAGTAAACGATTGCTTAAATAATTTGAAATGAGTTATTTTACTAATATTTTTTTATTCTGCCCTTATATCTCTAAATATTTATTTGTTTAATACTAAATAGATTTTGCAGAGCTGTATTCCCAAATCAGATGTCATTCTTTAAGCACTTGGAACACTTGCTTAAAGCAAACGAACCATTTCAAATGATCCAGTTTATACAATACACTACTATGGACTTCATTGTGGAATCCCAATAGTGTCCACGCTTACAACCAACGGTCTCCCTCTGATTTCTCAAGGGCAGTTTTTTTCCTTTATCACAGAAAAGGCCAATAGTATTAATCTTTCTCAGGACGATGTTCAAACATGTGGGAGTTTGTTTGTTTTAGCGTGTGCCACGTAACATGCTGGCAGTTACATGTCAAACACGACACTGTTGAAACCAGAGAAAGATAAGAGAAAGAGAAATCACTTTCATGCGAGAAAATGAGAGTGCAAAGAGAAAAAACAGACACAAAGGCGAGGGTGCAGGCAGTTCGGCGCAGTCTTACGAAACGCTCGTTTCTTTTCGCGGGCCTTGTTTCTGCGTACTGCTTTTCCTGGGTACAGCATCTCGCTTGGGCTGGCACTCTTACGTTCTCACCCCCCACTTCATACCCACATCCTGTCAAAACGCCCACTGCTGCCCAGCTGCCATAGGGAGGGGACAAGTGCAAGTTAACGATGCAGCGAGGTGAAAACACACACCTATTGTGACACAGTGTTACTGATCAGCCAGTCCATCTTCCTTTCCCTACATACATAAATCTGATTATCTATATTACTAGACTGGTGAAACTTGTAGTTTATGTAAAGCACTGAAATTTCAATCCATCAGTTCTGTGATTTTATGTCTGTTTTCCTAAATGTGTATATAGTATATATATATATATATATATATATATATATATAGATATATATATATATATATATATATATATATATATATATATATATATATATATATATATAAGGTTTTCTACTATTGCCAGTGTTAACAGACTTCATTAGTGTTAGAGTGTGCAATTTTTTTTGTGTGTGTTTTAGGGCTTTTTTATTTGCATTACTGGACACTAAAACCGACTCGCAAACCGGCACTCGTGCACATGCCCGTTATCACACATATACACTGTAACTTTGTAATTTGCTGTTATAAGGATGAATTACAGTTTTGAATATTGCACTCTGGTATTTATTCACGTGTGTTGAATCGGGGTGCAGAGTTCATGCTAATTCAGGAATAATCAAGCTCACTGCTTAATATATTGAGGAGCGTACGCTTTTAGCAGAAGATGTGAATGAAAAGCAGGAAAAGCAGCGTGCGGTTGGAGAGATTCTAACCTTCATTCACGTCAGATCATGTCTACAGCATCTCCACTTCTCTATTTTAAGCCTCAAACCTCTTTCCTGCCCCAGCATCCAACCCTCGCGTCCAAACACACATCCTAACGGTTGTGATGTGGAAGGAAGCGCTGCTCTTGCCTGCGCTATCACACATTCTCATGCATCCATGACCACAGAGTAACACACACACACACACACATAAACACCAAAAGTCATACTGTCGGTGCTAGATATCAAGGATAGTACAGTCTGTTCACTGAGATTTTCTTCATGTAGACTGAAACTTTTATTAGATATATTTATTCTATTTTACATTTTAGTGCTGAATTCTGAAATTTGAGTTTCAAGTTTTAGTGGAGAAACTACATTTCTGTTTGGCATCATGAGTGAAATATAGTTCTTGTTTTGAAGGTGAATGAAGGTGGTTGTAATGAAATCGAATGGAGGCCAGAAAGTGAGATGGTTTATTAAACAATGCACGTGATGTTTTACAGGATGGCGACGCTAATGGCTGAGGACTGACTCAAAACAACCGTCTTTAACACCTACCTGCACCTAAATTCCAGGGTAATGTCTCTGACAACCGTCAAACCTCATTTCTCCAGTCCTTCCTTAGAGTACACTCCGGTCTCCGTCCGAACATTTGTTTCTACCCTTACCAGCTCCGTGGAGATCAATTCAGTGGAGAGCAGGACCGAGCAGAACACTTTTACACATAGAGCCAGTTTCCCCACCATCACTGTACCAGCCAATGAGACGGGCCTCAACTCCACTCAGCTCCCCATGCCATCGGTGGACGCTGCCGGTATGGGCATGGTCCTCATGCCCTTTGGCATAATCAGCATTGTCGGGTTGGCTGTTGTTGTGGTGAGGGTTTTGTTTTTGTCGGGAAATATGTAAAAATATTTGGATTTGGCGTGTAATCAAGTTTAATTCTGTAACTACTAAAATGTATAAACATTCAATTTGAACATTTAATATGACAATCTATTATGTACAATACTTTTACAGCGCTCTCTGGGTGTAATCAGTCTCTGAATGCTACTACTACTACTACTAATAATAGTCCGTTTGTAAATACTAATGAACAGGCATTACATTATTCTGTACATTTGTTTCTGTTCACAGATGCTGTACATAAGGAAAAAGAAGAGGTGAGACAACACTACACCACCGGACTGATTTTAGTTCTTTCAATATTTTTCCAAAATGTGACAAAGACAATTTTTCTCGCCGCAGACTGGAGAAGCTCAGGCACCAGCTGATGCCTATGTATAACTTTGACCCAGCCGAGGAACAGGACGACCTGGAACAGGAACTTCTGGACCATGGCCGCGACGGCAGCCCAGCAGGGCCAAATTCCAAAGTGAGTCTAATTTAATTGTTTTACTCAGGTAAACATTCAAACTCTAATTTCATTTTGTCACACACGTCCTGTTTTAAGTGAAAACAATATCTATTGATTCAAGTGATTAAATCTACTGTATCAGATTTTTAATGGGTAGCATTTGCTGGTATTGTTTGCTACTTATTGTAGTCATCCACAAAATGTGTCTATTCCTTTCAACAGAACTGAGAATAAGTTTTTAATCCAGATATATATATTTACAGGTGTGTGTATTATATATATATATATATATGATATATATCTATAATATATATATATACACACACACACACATACGTGTAAATAAATGCATAAAAACATTGCAGTGGTATTCTCAGTTCTGTTGAAAGGAGTAGACAAATTTATTTATTTAAACAAAAAATTCACATGTACATAAGCACATATACATATACATTTATACATTGTACTACTGCCCCATGATTGGCTGATCAGATCAGTTAAAGTGACCTGTGTGTGGACTCCTAGCTACACTCATCTAATCTGGCTCGGATATGATATCTCCTTTCCCTATTATTCTTTCATTATTTTAATTGAAGAATGGCTGTGTATAATTTCTGCACAGTAATCCTCAATAAATCATGTTTTATGCACTATAAGTATAACATAATATCAAGTATAATATATGATTTTTAAAGTTTGCATTATTCGCCTTTCTCTCGTTCTCAGACTTTGACAGCGGGTCAGGGTGGCGCTCAGGTGGTGAGTCGACTGGTCTTCACGGATGTTGCTGATGCAATAAATGTATGACCTCACACCCACCCTCATAAATGAAGATTTTGGAAATCTCCAGGGACTTGATGGCAGTCCCTGATGGAGAGAACATGAATTTTCCTGCTTTATTTTTGTTCCACATTAACCTGGAATCAGGCGTTGATTTTTGCAAACATTGATAGACTATGAGGGAATACTCTTTGTAGACTCATTTCAAAGATGAGTTTGAATTTGCTGTATGAAAATGGCATTTCTGAGAAATTTTATCGAATTTCATTTCCTCGTCTCTTTGAAACGGATTGTTTCAGACTGCGTTTCAGATATATACTGTATATGTTTACATGTGCGTTTTTCATAGTGTCCATTCATGGACCTTAGTAGTATCTGATTTTATTGATTATTCATGAATAGTAATCGCATGTGTTTTTAGATAGCACAGACATATACATATACACCCTCTTGCTGTATGATTTAAACATGTTTTTAGATAGCACACATATACACCCTCTTGTGTAATTTAAACGACTCTTGTGTTTTTTTTTTGTTTGTTTGTTTGTTTTCCTGGTTACTGATCAGTCCAGTTAAGTTCAATGGACAACGTTGTAATGAAGCGGCACTGCATAAGCCCGGGTGTCAAATTTATGAGGCAATAGTGGAAATGACAATCTTCCTGAGACAGCAACCCACACATTGACAGGACGATTAAGCATATTGTGAAAAAGATTCAAAAGTGCAGTACACTTTTTAGAGTTACAAAAGTGAAGTGGTTTAGCCACAGTAAATATTTTTATTTTGTTATTGTACTTACACTTTTCAAGTATCTGTACTTTTAAGTTTTACTGCACTACATTTTCATTTGGAATAGTGGCTCTTTTTAGTCCACTACATTTGAGTAAAACATACTGTTTTACTACTCACTACTTTGAAGTGAATATATTTGAATACTTTCACAAGCAGAGTACTTTTACTGGTGTAATACACTATTTATTTTACTATTTACACTATATAAGTATCGTGACACCCTTGCCAGGATATACGTTGCTTACCTTAACATAAGAAGCGTCCAGGTGGATATGATGTAGCATTACTTGACATAGGAGACCCAAACCTTTTTCAGAATGAAATGTTAAAAAATTCCGTCTGGGTGAAGAACAGGTTGGAGTGGAGATCGTGAATCACCTGCTATAGAGCTGTGATTTCGAGAACTGCCCTACACCAGTTCTCGCCTTGATTAAAACCATTAGCACAAATACCCCACAAGCACACTCCAAAAAGTGAACACTATTCAGGGAATAGTGAACGTTACTATAACAGCAAATGGGATGTTCAAAATGCACACGCAAATCTTATAGTCAGACATTATCAAACATCTTTCCATATAGTGTATTTAAGCAGGGCATTTGTTCTTTTACTCAACTGATGTACTTGATCTTTACCATTACCTAGGTTAGGGGTCGGCAACCCTTGACTCCGAGGCTCTTTCAGCCCTCTGATGCGGCTCCTGGTGGCTTTTGAAAATAATGAATGATTATCTATTGAGTAATTATTAGCGGCGCTGACATTGTAGGATTATGCTCAGTGAGCACAATGACATAAAAAAAATAAATAGCAAAGCGCATGTATAGCTTGACACGACCCCTTTCGTTTATACGTCACATAAATGCAAAAAAACGCTATATGCAGTATTTCGTTCCCAGTGTTTTCTTTACTGTTTGGAGACGGGTCCAAATGGCTCTTTGAGTGGTAAAGCTTGCTGACCCCTGACCTACACGTTTTAGACATATAGGTAATGAAAGTCTTTCCTCTATGGACATATAAGCCATTTTCAGATTTAAGGGATTTGTTCAAAAAATATTGCTCTATTCCAACTAATTTTTAGTAGATACGTTTGTTCGGTTAACACGTTAACACGATAAGATTCACACCAGGTACTTTATTTTTTGCCACAGTTTTACCCAGAACACAAATGCACAAATATTACCTTTATTTCTAGATTTGTAAGCTCTGAAAGTCAACGGCTTTAACAAGAGACAGGTTCTTTAAACTGCAAAGAATCTCCAATGAGATCTGAAGCTTTCTACAGAACTCGGTTTCCTCAAAAGCTTCTGGGAAACTGTGTCAGTGCTACTGAAGCAAGCAATGATGAATTTCAAAGTAACCGTAATGTCATTTCAGGACACTGTTTTAAAGAAAAAAGTTGAATGGAAATAAATATGAAAGAGTTACTGAGAGTACAAACACCATAGTTTGCCAAGATTTCCATGTATATGTACTTATGTACATGTTTGTCAAAAAACGAAAATTAGAATGAATTGAAATGATGGAACATTCTCTTTGTTTATTTATTTTTTGTACAATCCTGTGCAAATGCACTTCTTTCCATCTCCTGCTCAAGAGTATGGCTTTTGTTTACCTGTTTACTTGCACAATGTGGACTCTAATGATAATCATTTATATCAATAGTTTATCCTTTTTTTTTTTTTGAAATTACTGGCTACTGTGGAAGGGTGAAAAAGTGTGTGTGTGTGTGTGTGTGTGTTTGCAAATGCCAATATGGAGTAATTGTCTGTAGCAGCATTCAAAACCAGCAACTCAACAGAAAGTTTATAATGTGTGTGAAAATGACCATAAATAAAAACAAAAATGGCAGTTATTACAGAGCATTTGATCCTTTTTCTTAGAATGTACAGAATGTAAAAAAAAATATATATATATATTATAAACACAAACTGCATTTTTTCCTGGAATATCTTTTTTTTATTATTCAGACATGATCAGCACAATACAATGTAAACACTTTATAGTCACTTTATTCAGAAGATTAATATTGATGTACCTCAGGGGTGGGCAAACTACGGCCCGGGAGCCACATCCGGCCCCTTGGTCCTTTTAATCCGGCCCGCTGAACTGCTTCGGCTTCTTTGCAGCACGAGAAGAATGTATAACCACACAGCAACCCTAACATTGTTGGAGTATGCTCAGTGCTAAAAATGAAGGAAAAATACAGCCATTTTTTTTGTTGTTTCTTTTCCTTAAATAGAATATCCTTATTCTTAAGGATAGTGGGTCGCCTAATGAACATGATGATATTTAACACTCTTTACAAGAGGAAAAAATTCATATTGAACATAAGTTACGTTCAACGTCATTGTTGGTTCGGCCCACGAACACACCTCAGGTTTCTCATGTGGCCCTTTGGAAAATATAATTGCCCCCCCCCTGATGTACCTGAACGTATGTATCACAGTATGGATGCCACAAGTATCATTAAGACATTTTATTCTGTGTAAAACAACAGTAACTCAAAGGCAGGTTTACACAGGCAGTAGTATGCACTGAAGTGAGATTAAACAGAAACAAGACCAATCATAAAATTCCAAAAAGAAATGCAAAAAGGACAATTTAGAAAACAGAAAAAGCACTAAATGTAGCATGCCAAAGACTTTTCAATTTGGGAACTAAACGTTAAAAGAAAATAAAGAGGTGTTTCATTTCTTTACTGAGGTGCTTCTATAGCTGTTTACTGCGTCATTCAACATTCAACAGCCTTTCATTCAGAAGGAAAAATTAAAACAGTACTTGATTTGACCTCCATAAAGCAAGTTATGCATAAATATTTTACTGAATATTTGTTATTGTACACAAAATAATTATTTTTTGTTCAGCAGGATTGGTCACTTTCAAGTAAAATCAGATGCTCGACTGTAAACGTAATATTATAAATGTCAGGGACTCATGCAATGGGAAATACACCATGACACTTGTGGATTTATTGTGATTATGCCAAAAGTAACAACAACAACAACAACAATAATAATAATAATAATAATAATAATTACTTATCATTATAAATGAAGGCATGGCCAAGCTGAGTTTGGGTCTTAAAAGTAAGTACTGGTACAGTAGTGACTCATGTAGTACTGACATATGTATACATATTATATATACATTGTATACATATTATATTGTGTGTGTGTGTATGTATATATATATATATATATATATATATATATATATATATATATATATATATATATATATATATATACAACAAAATATGGATACAGGACTCATGAGTCAGTCTAACTCAGTCTAAATGCAGCCTATCTTGCACACTGGTGGCTCAGAACCTCAGAAGCATTTCTCATGTGGTGAAGGCAGGTGTGGCTGGTCCTCTTCTTCCTCAAACTAAGAGTAGGAATAAGAAAAAAAAGACACATTTGTGTGTGCGTGAGAAGGAGCCATATGTATGGTTGACAATTGAGACCTTTGACAGTTGGGAACAGGAAACCAAGAAAAGGAGGATAACTGCCATGTTCGGTTTCTCTTAAACTCACTGACTCATTCACGGCATGCATGCTTTATGAGTAAAAGGGGAGTTTTTTTTATTATTTTTCAACTCATAACATGGTTTCAGTACTCGGTGAGCCATTAATAACGCAGTGTTCGTATCAGTTGGTGGCCAAATGAAAGCTGAATCGGCTGAAGAGAAATGGTGTGTACTTCTAAAAATTGGTCTCACCTCTTCTTCTTGTTGCTGTGTGGGTTTTTGAGGCTGTAAACGAGAAAGAGGATGTAATACACATACTGTAACTGCACTGTAAGGTTCATACATGTCCAAAATATTTTAGTGCAGCTACTTTAATATTACATCTGCAGTATTATAGGTTGCTTAAAGAGAGGGTGAAGATGTGTGACGTTCATTTAAATATATATATATATATATATATATATATTTTTTTTTTCACTTATTTGTGAGTATGGGATGGCTTACCCATTTCCTTGGTCGACCTCGGGGCCTCTTTTCCTTCGGAGGCTCCTTTGTTGGGAAAAAAAGAATAATATAAAGATTCAAAACAAAACACAAAAAGCTCTGACTTCATTGTAGTAGAAGGATTCTGTCTCTCTTACTTTTGGTGTACTAGGATTTGCCTTGTTTTTACTCCCTTTGGGTCTTCCTCTTGGCCTTTTGGGAGCCTGAGGCTCAACAGGCTCCTGAAAGAGCCAATGAATTTTGTATTTTTTTTTTTTCATTCAGCAAGTTTTAGTTGTATGTGGGACATACAGGTCATAGTACCTGTTGCGGTTTGCGCGGCCTGCCTCGGGGTCGTCGCGGCGCCTCTGAAACTTCGGGTGTTAGTGTAGTTGCTGGGTCAGCTGCTACTCTACTCATCTCTTCTTCCATCCCAGCCAGACCTCAACCTCGACTCCACACACTCTCTGTTCTGATGGAGTTAGATTAGAACGAATAGATGACAAACGGCATAGAAAAGCTTCGTAACCTTTTCAATGCAAACCTGTGAGCAAATCCTTATGAAGTAAATAAGGATTGGCATCGTGACCAATTCCAGTGCTTTGCTTTTATCATGCTGCCCATCACATGCAAGGAAAGAAAATCCTGTTTGAGTGTGACACTCTGGGGAGATCAACTTACGTGCCTTATAGAGATATAAACAGGCTTGTCAATTAGGCTGTGAAGGAGTCTTTCACAGATGCAAACAATGTCTGCCAAGTGACTTATTTTTTTCTTATTAAGCGTTAGTAGATTCTCCATATTGACATCATTTAAATGTGACTCAGAAGTTTCGGGTTTTCTGTTCATTTGCCATATAAACGTTTATATGCGGAGTGAAATCCACTGTTTAGGTAACATCGTGACCAATTCATTAAGTGTTCATCTGCAAAAAGCTTGACGAGGGTTGCTACTGACAAACAACGAAACAATTTTACTGGCTAAAGATCGACTCAAGTGAAGCGTTATGATTTTCTTAGAACATGAACAAAAATGAATTTCTTTTAATTCTATGTCAAAATGCTCATTAAATGACAAGATCATTATATGATAAGTGTACTAATTGTAGTATTGCAGTGTGATTTCTTTTTTTGTTTTATTTCGAGCAATTTTGACACAAATGTGTATTATTTTGACATCCGTTTGTTCATTCTGATTGCTTTTACCACGGCCTCCAGCCAGAAATTGTGACTGATGGTCGTAAAATGCAGTGAAATATCTGGAGGAAATGTTGCCTTGGTAGCATATTAATACATATACATTTTTTGTCCCTCTCCTAGAACACACGTGCACATTAGGCTATAAACGTCAACGACAAAAATAATATGAAAATAGGACAATAATAACAAAAATAGATAATGTTTTGTTTAATAAAAAAAAAAAAAAAAAAAAAAAAAATAATATATATATATATATATATATATATATATATATATATATATATGAGTGTGTGTATAACCAACATTATATTTTTAAAGCTATAAGTCTATGAGGAGAAAATGAGTTGATTTACCACTGATGGAGGTCTATAGCTTGCTGTTGATCTCCATGAAGTCCCTGTGATAAAGCGTTTGGTACTAAGTGCAAGTGATACCTGTTTTAGAGCTAAACGTCAAAAGAAACACCTCCCATTTCTCAGCAGCCACTCCACAGCCTGGAACTTCAATATATACCTTTCACTGTGTATGTAGTGCAACCATAGCATCAAAATAGGCTTTAGTCGAAGCTTCTTTTTTTTTTTTGCATTCTGCCTTCTTGACGGTTAATTCAAATGCAAATTCAAATTTTATTAGTCACATACACAGTCATACACAGTCCGATATGCAGTGAAATGCTTAGGCAACTGTCCTGACCATAAAACCAGACTATTAAGATAAAAGAAAATAAATACAAATCTAAAATGTAAAATAAAGACTTTAGAAAAAAACAAAAGAAATATGTCTGTGCAATGAGATAACAGAATGTCCAGGTTTGTGCAAATATGCGGATGTGCAGTGGCATTTAAAGTGGCTGTGTGCGTGATTAAGTGTATTGTGTGTATTGTGTCCATGAGTGAACAGTGACCACGAGTGACCACTGGTATGGCGAATGTCCAGAGTGAGTGCAAGATGTGCCGATGTGCAAAATGGATCAGTACTGTCTGGTGTACTGATTGAGAGACCGTATTGCCTGCGGGTAGAAGCTCCTCCTCAGTCTCTCTGTATTGACCTTGAGAGCGCGGAAGCGCTTTCCAGACCGCAACAGAGAGAACAGTCCATTGCTGGGGTGGCTGAGGTCCTTCATGACCTTCCTGGCCTTGGTCCAGCACCGCTTGCTGTAGATGGAGTGCAGGTCAGGGAGCTCAGTTCGGATGATGCGCTCAGCTGAATCGCACCACCCTCTGTAGGGCTCGTCTGTCCTGCACGGTGCTGTTCCCGAACCAGGTTGTGATGTTTACCCCGTCAGGATGCTCTCTATGGTGCAGGAGTAAAAGTTCCTGAGCACCTTAGAGGGCAGTCTAAAGTCTCTCAGGCATCTGAGGTGGTAGAGACGCTGTTGATGTGTCCAAGATGGACATATCATAATTTGATGTGATGGGGTATTCACAGTGTAGTCTTATTTGTTTCCTGCTTTGACAAAGCAAAACCGTAACTAATGAGTCACTGTATGCAAGAAGGAACTGCAACTGTAGGTTACTGGTAATCAATCTCTTGGTTTGATGTAGATACACACACACATGCACAAAAGTTATTTGTTTTGCTTGTTTATTAAAGCTGCTCGGTTTGGGTTTTATGTATGAAGAGCCTACATAAATGAATCATAGCTATTTCCATGTAACAACTTTCTTATTAAGGTGTGATCAATAGATATCTCTTCTCGACTACTACCTCCTCCTAGATTCCTGTTAAATATATATATATATATATATATATATATATATATATATATATATATATATATATATATAAACAATACACAATGTACTTAACAAGTTAGCTAAGCTCATTTTACTGGTTTTGAAGTACAGTTTTCATTCAGTCCAGGTATTTGGGTTGCACAATGCCCAAATCAAATATACAGATCACGAAAATGGATAATACCAGATCAGTCGAGGTCCAGGTTACCAAAGACTGCAGAAGATAGGAGGAGAAAGAGAGGGGAAAGACATCTACAGGGACAGCAGGGAAAGGATAAGTGTAGGAGAGTGGCGATATGTGTGTGTGTTTTTTAAACGTTGGTGTTACTGAGAGATAGCTGATATGATGAAGCGGAGAAAGGTAGACATGGATGTGCGATCAGGAGGATGGACAGGATTAGAAATGTGTTTATTAGAGGGGCATGTAGGATGTTTTGGAGATGAGGTGAGGGAGGGTAGATCGAGAATATTTGGACGTGCAGAGGGGGTACATAGGGAGAAGAATGATTAGAATGGAGGTGGATGGCAGGAGGTTAAGAGGAAGGCCAAACAGGAGGTTTATGGATGTGGTAAGGGAAGTAGTTGGGGTTAAAGATGTAGAGGACGGTGGACGATCCGCTGTGGCGCCTGTGGGAGCAGCTGAAAAATTATAATTTGGTCTAATAAATAAAATTCATAAATAATAACATTAAAGTGGACATCAACCATGGTCATAAAAGTTACCTCAGAACACATATGACTGCATGAAGAGAAATATTCAAAACCTAACAGCGTTGGGTTTCTAACTGTTGCACATGAAGTGATGTTGAAACAGATGTTGAAAAGTGAAGCTTTTTATTGAGACATTTTTTGCCACAGCAAAAGTTACAAAGTTTAGTGAAATTCTAAGGACTATGTTTAGACATTATCAAATAAAGGATAAATAGGATTTGACGAAAATGCACTTTACAGATACAGTAACAAGCAGTTAGCCCAGCAGATAAGAATGAATTAATCATATAAAGTCAACTCTGTAAGTAGTAGAAGGGCATGATCAATTCTTTTTCTTTCAGTTTTTGCTAACTACTGAAGGCATTTTGGTTTTAAAGGATGATCATGAGTCAGGTTTAATTTCCTTGAACAGCTTAAACAGTCCGTTCTATCGCCAATAACCTCCACAAAGCAGCGACGACGGTGTTACAATCCATTGTTCAAAGTAGCCTTTGACATCAGGAATAAACAGGCTATATCACATGACACAAATCTTTCATTAGCAGTAGGAATCAGAAGGCTGGATTGGAATTCAGAAATACACGACGAACCACAAACCACCAATTCTGGAACCAAGAATAACCTACACCACATTCATGAAACGTGTGAAGAAGAAAAGTGGCATGATGCAAAACATAGAAGTCAATCTATCAGGCACATCTAATATTGTTCCTTCAAGCAAGACAATGACAAACAACACTAATGTGAGTTATTTCAGGCAAGAGATTTGTGACCAAATATTAAAGCGATGTAAATGTTAAAATAGTATCTGTTTAAATATATGGACAGAGATATGGATGCCTCTAGATGAATATATGAAATATTACATCTTTTTATCTCAAACAAGCATGTCTTCCATGCATAGCAAAAAAAACAAAAATCAGTACTTTCTATAAGGTCTGTATATAAGTAAGAATAAAACATAAACTCATGTACAACTTGTTCAGCAGCAGTCTGATAATTACTCTACTTACATTTGCTTGTAGCGATTAACAACTTTATTTGACTCAAGCAGGGATTTGATTTCTGATTCTGATATACAATACTTGGAAAGATGGAATAAATTGTAATGCACTGTGATTTCGACTACGCCATCTCCATGACTTTCTTGATCCAGTCTACGTACATTGATACACGGATAAAGATATTGGGTTGCCCTGGATGCCCACAGCGGCGCATAGGGATGATGACTCCCTCTAAGACCCAGCAGTCGCTGTTCTGACACGCCAGAGGGCCTCCATAGTCTTTCTGTATGAAAGAAAGTGAGAGAGAAAGAGAGAGAGAGCGAGAGAGCACATATCATTTATCACCTATTCATTTCACAATATTTAGTCACTGACTGTAAATTCAGAGTTGCAAAAACAAACAAACAAACACAAAAAATCCCACATTGCACATTTACTCAAAGATGATAAACACTATTACAGCACATTTGCACCATATACCTTAGTGATACCTTACTGCTGCTAGTCCTTAATTCTAAGTTATTCATAGTCATACACTCTTAGCCTATAGTCTACACATGCTATCTTATTTATTCCCTTCATTCTCAAACCTCTCTTTGTCCTTTGTTGTTGTTGTTGTTTTGTGTTTTAATATTCTCTTTCTATGGCTATCTGTTGGAGTTGGCCTGTCGTACATTTAAGTGATAGTTACTTATTAGCTACTTAACCCTGTACAACTATGTATGTAACAAATAAAGAACTTGAACTTGAATACTAAGGGGGCACGTGGTTTAGTGGTTAGCACGTTCGCCTCACACCGCCAAGGTCCGGGTTCAATTCCCGTCTCAGCCATGTGTGTGGAGTTTGCATGTTTTCCCCGTGCCTCAGGGTTTTTTTCTCCGGTTTATCCCCCCGGTCCAAAAACATGCAAGGTAGGTTGATTGGCACGTTGGAAAAGTGTCCCTAGTGTGTGTGTGTGTGTGTGTGTCCTGTGATAGGTTGGCATTCCATCCAGGGTGTATCCTGCCCATAGACACCTAAGATAGGCACAGGCTCCCTGTGACCCAAGGGAAGATTGGATATAGCGATAGAAGAAGAATGAATGAATGAATGAACTTGAAATGCACTACTTTGTTAGAGGATTGTATCTATTACTGTGAGTATGATTTAAATGAGTGGTGAGCAAACATTTAAAGGAGTAAATGTTTCTTTATTCCAAACTTTTTTTTTTTTTTTTTTAGAAAATAAAATATTTAGAAACAAATTTGAGGTGCAATTATAAAATAAAAACAATCCAATTTATAGTACAAGCAAGTACATTGCCAAATACAAACACATGCTTGTGATATCAGTAGGGGTGTAACGATTTATCGAGGTACAATATATCATTCCCAAATTTCAAGATTTGCATTGTGTTGTTTTTTTTACGATATGATGTCTATACAGTATTATACTATTGATAAAGAGGGACAAATTGTTTGATAATCTGTGAAAATCTAGATAGTAAATGTTTTTTTTAAGTAACCTAAACAAAGCCTAAATAGCCTAAGCTGTTTTGCTAAACATATTTGTATATAACAGTTTATTTTATTTTTGTTTTAAATTTTTGCACCGTCATATTATATTTAAAAAATTTGTCTCTTAAATTTTTGCTATTTAAAAAATTCTTCCAGTGATAAGTTAATTGTTAACTATAGAAGTTAGAAAAAAATCTGTGTTATGACGGAAAAGTGATTAGAGGTGATATCATTCATTCATTCATTCATCTTCTACCGCTATATCCGATCTTCCCTCGGGTCACGGGGAGCCTGTGCCTATCTCAGGCGTCTATGGGCATTAAGGCAGGATACACCCTGGAATGCCAACCCATCGCAGGACACACACATACACACACACACACACACACTCACATTCACACACTTCATACACTAGGGACAATTTTCCAAGGTGCCAATCAACCTACCGTGCATGTTTTTGGACCAGGGGGAAACCGGAGAACCCGGGGAAAAACCCCCTGAGGCACGGGGAGAACATGCAAACTCCACACACACATGGCCGAGACGGCGAACCAAACGGAAATCGAACCCGGACCCTGGCGATGTGAGGCGAATGTGCTAACCACTAAGCCACCGTGCCCCTCTGAGGTGATATCAGTCACTTCTAATAAAAGATATTATTCTTTAAACGCCACAGAGTCAGGATATTATGTCGGAAAATCAGTTCATTTGCTTTTCACTTTAAACTTGTTCACGTTCATCCGACCAAGAGTGCTGCCAAATTCTTTGCAGCTTAAAAAGTAAATAAAAATTTTATTTTACATGTGAAAATTCAAAAATTAAGATCTTGTTGGTTTCGCTTTCGTTGCTTTTTGCTTCTCTTTTTCTGATAAAAGCCATGAGCAGGCCAAATTAAGTTAGCACGCCTAGCTTTGTTTAACCTTAGTTTATGCATCTCCAATTAAAATAAAGAAATGTTGCAGAGTATTGTGTTTTTCCAACATATGATATGACATACATATGGTGGCTGGCAATGGCAAAACACATTAAAACAAAATAATAAATACAAAAACAAAATAACAATTCCGATAAAACATTAACAAATTCATACAAACCAGGAAAAGCTAGATACAGTTTGAAAATGTAAAACTTACAGCTCAATGGACAAGACACCTGTCAATCAAGATATTCAGGAAGTAGGAAATCTTATGACTTCTACGTTTATTTCACTTTGGGGTAGTAGTGCACCTTTACGTATAATACAATAACAGGCAAGGTCAAGGCCAAAATAAGGACATTCATATGCAGTTATACATGGTTTACTCTTTTCCCAGGCACACTGCTTTCTCCTGTCTTCAGCCTGTTGTACTGGATGTATATCTTGATTGACAGGTGCCGAATCTAATGAGTGGTAATTGATCTAATGTCAAACAATACCTATATTTTCCCGTTTGTCTAATTGTCGTGTGGATTTGCTAATGTGTTTGTCATTTTGTTTTTGGATTTGTTATTGTGTATTTCTGGATCTGTTAATGTGTTTTCTATATTGTTAATGTGATAGGTTATTTTGTTTTATGATTTGTTAACGAGGGGCACGGTGGTTTAGTGTTTAGCACATTCGCCTCACACCTCAAGGGTTGGGGTTCAATTCCCGTCTCGGCCATGTGTGTGTGGAGTTTGAATGTTCTCCCGTTTTCTTGTTTGGCCTCAGGGGTTTTTTTTCCTCCGGGTGCTCCGGTTTCCTCCCCGGTCCAGAAACATGCACGGTAGGTTGATTGGCACCTTGGAAAATTGTCCCTAGTGTGTGTGTGTGTGTGTGCAATGTGGTGGGTTGGCATTCCATCCAGGGTGAATCCTGCCTTAATGCCCATAGACGCCTGAGATAGGCACAGACACTCCGTTACCCGAGGGAAGATTGGATAAAAGCCGTAGAAGATGAATGAATGAATGATTTGTTAATGTGTTTTGCGCTTCTCGGCCACCGTACATCCATCCTGGGTGGCTGATCTTGGTCACATAAAACTTCCCATAAGGTTCAAAATGTGTTTTCTTCCCCCCGGGACCAATGCAGTATTCAATTTTTTTAAAAGAATTTGGAAACATATTTAGCTGTAACTATGCAGAAAACACATTTATTGAGTGAAGCTAAAAGAAAATTCCAGGGCATTATGCATTAAATGACAAAAACTTACTTCACAAGCCCCGACGCCACCGAAAAAAGACGTCGTGCACATCTCGTTCTGCTTCACACGACCTTTGAAGTACTTGTTACATTCGCTGTTACTCTGCACTTGCATCTGAGCGACGTTCAGCACTGTTTCATCTCCTGTTCCTAAAATACACACAGAGATAAAGAAACAGGATGAAGATAATCAGCATAGTAATAAAAAAAAAAAAGCTGAAACAAAAAATGCTTAAATATCTTATTGTGTTTGTACGGTCTTAAACCTTTGGTCTCTCCCCAACCAGCAATTTCACAGCTGGTTCCCTCTGGAACAATGTAGCGCTCGGGGGGTAGACATATTTGTGCCACACGATCATTAAACTCTGCAGGACTAAAAGAGCACACAGAAAAAAAGCAACGGAGAGGCATGAGGAGAAGCACATATATACGGTTTCCATTAATTATGAAAAAAAGGGAAGTGTACGTTTCTAGTTGTAGTAAGACTAGATGTGACTCTGAAGGTCCGCAAACAATTTTGTTCAGAGCAATGGACTGTGTGCCGGGTTCTCCTTCCTTCGGTTCACGGTACACCGTGCCCATGATCGCCGCATACCCCGTGAGGTCCACATAACTGCTAATACATGCACACGAAAACATGCACATATATGTAAAAGCGACAAACAATTTGTAAAGCCAGATGTTTCCTAAAAAAAAACAAAAACAAAGGGTAGACCCTCACCATGAAGAGAAACACTGCTTCGTGCTAATCACCCATTTTGAGTTCACAAGGGATCCTCCACAAAAATGCTTTCCTTTCCTGAAAAAGAGATATTCCTTTCAAAGACGAAACAAAAAGACACGAGGGGATGAGAGACAAAACAATATGTGACTAACCTGTCTCTTAGGCTGACTGTCCATGGAGAATTTCCTGGTGTACCACCAACAATCCTCAACTTTTTTACCATACGGTCATCACGCTTCCCACATTCATCAAACACAACACCCTCTGATCACATGTACACACACACACACACACACACACAAAAACATCCGCCAGGAATGTTACATCTTAATACTTTACACAAATCATGAAAAATAGGGAATCAGAGACTTACCTGGTGGCATTATAATAGGTGGACCCTCCCCTGCTGCACAAGAAAGAAAGACTTGAATTAGTGAAATGCTGAGAATTACTTGTGAAACTAAGTTATTCTTTAACTCTGAGAAGGTTTGGATACGTCGGGCATGGGGTAGAAATGGGTAGAAGGGTAGAAGAATGCTGAGGACAGAAGTGCCAGGTACGAGGATAAGAGGAAATCTAAGGAGGAGGAGGAGGGTGGTATGGGGAAGGATGATCTGTTATGAGTGGGTAGCTCATTGGTATAAGGCACTGGGCTGCTGATTGGAAGATCCGGGTTCGAGCCCCGGGATAGCCAAGCTGCCACCCTTGGGTCCTTCAGCAAGACCCTTAACCCTCTGTGCTCCAGGGGCGCCGTATCATGGCTGACCCTGCGCTCTGACCCCGGCTACCACCAACCAGCTGGGATATGCAAAGAAAGAATTTCACTGTGCTGTAATGTACATGTGACAAAAAAAAGGATATTCTATTCTATTCTATTGTGGCGACCCCTAACAGGATCAGCCCGAAGAAGAAGAAGACTAAATTCTACAAGTTTCTACAGTCTCATAAAACATTATAGAGCTGACTACTTAATACACTCACAAATACCTTAATTATGAATTTTGTCATACATTGAGATTTTAGAATTCTGTCTCATTATTTATCATGAAACTTGCAGCTGGTCAGACAATCACATTTTACTCCATTTATGATGGAGCTTGTAGGTTTTTTTTCTTTTCTACATAAATAGAAAAGGAATTCTGATGAATTGATTTCTATTTCAAACCTTTCACTCATTTTATGAAATCAGTTGTTCCTTTTTATTTATGAAAAGATAGCAGTGTTGGGACGGTTAATTTGGAAATGTAATAGGTTATAGATTACAAATGACCCTATTCAATATGTTATATGTAGTGTAACTTTTCACTTACTTTATAAAAGTAAAGTAACGGATAACTTTTGATTACTTTCATTTGTCCACTAGTTGGCACTTGGAAAAAGAGGGATGTAAAAGGATGTTAGCGGTAGTCTTTGGTATTTGTAATCTTCAACATTTTCAAAAGTAACTGTAATTTAATTACATTAACTGTAGACAGATTACTGTTACTTTTATTTTGTGATGAAATTACATAACGCTGTTACACAGAACTAGTTACTCCCCAACACTGGAAGACACAAACTTAACTGCTTAAGCACGCAGCCATCCACCAATCAGGGTAAAGCTCTCTTTTAAACTTGTATTGTTTGCCGCTTTTTGGTGTCTACTTTGTACCAACATACAGTTTGGCATCAGATCAACAGCAAACAGAACATTTAGAGAGGAACAAATGATGGAAGAATCTCCTGACACCTGTGCATCATTGTACTTTGGATACTTATGTACATTTTATGTACAAGAGTGCATGCTTGTTAATCTCAAAGCATCCAAATGAAAGTTTTACATGATAGACAAAAAAGACGAAGGAAATCTGTTTTTTTTTTTACCACATTGCTTGATTGCACAGTAATCAAATTCAGTTTTTGGGTCGGTGGTGTAGCACCAGGGTCCGTGCAGATCTCCGTCTGGGTTCCTGCAGTAGTTCTCTGTCAGGTTGGCGTCTGGGTGTGTCTTTGGGTTAATCCTGCATTCATACAGAAAGGATAAAATCCACATTGACAAAAACAGCAAAAAGTTATACTTCGATAGAAATAGAATATCAGACAGATCATCTGACCATTAAGGACTTTAAATACAGATATAAATGTCATACAGACTTACAACGAACAAGCATTATTGTTTGTTTTTCCAATTAATTTCAAAGTTTTCAATGAATTAGACTTACACTACAATAATAGTATATAATTCATACATTCATTCATCTTCTACCGCTTTATCCGATATTCCTGTGCCTATCTCAGGCGTCTATGGGCATTAAGGCAGGATACACCCTGGATGGAACCCATCACAGGGCACACACTCACATTCACACACTAGGGTCAATTTTCCAATGTGCCAATCAACCTACCGTGCATGTTTTTTTTTTTTTGACCGGGAGGAAACCGATGAACCTGGAGAAAAACCCCCCTGAGGCACAGGGAGAACATGCAAACTCCACACACACATGGACACACATGCTAACCACTAAACCACCGTGCCCATAATAGTCTCATAAACTATAAAATACTCACAACATCATTACATGTTAATTTATATTTGTAAAACCTGCACATTTAATTTGGTGAAGCTTTTTGTTTTTTGCCTTACTTAGTTTTATGTGGTGTGTTTACACTCCAGTTCTGACACAGGATGCCCTTCCGTGTTTTCCGCACAGTGCCTCTATAGTTTTTTCCATTTCCGTTATAGCAGTCTAGGGACAAAATAAAATACATTTATTATAATAATAATTATAATAACAATAATACATTTTATTTAAAAGCGCCGTTCAATACTCTCAAGATCACTATACAGGAAAAAATAAAACAAAAAATAGAATATAAACAGACAGAACGATGTAAGTTGGTTCACAATGAAAAAGGTATACGGAACAAGTGGGTTTTGGGTTTATATTTAAAAACAAAAAAATGTTTACATGTGAAAATGTTTTTGAAAATGTTCACAAATTAAATTGAGCTATTTTATGATTTGGGTTCCTGCTCACTATTAACCAGACATGTTTGGTGTATTCCTTCACTCTCCACCAGGGGGCTCTAAACTGATTCAACACCTTCAGCCTCGATATCGTCAGCGCAGCGTTTGATTTGTAGACAGAGTGCTGTCCTCATCTCAGTCCTCGAGGTGAAGCACCACGGAGCCTCTGAACCATCTGGATTACGGCAGTAGTTCTCTTCTAGTCCCCTGATGAAAGCCAGGACAGAAATTACTCTTACTTGAGAACACAATCACTCATGTGAAATACAGGTGGTCTGATTTGGAGATTTTTCGTTCTACTGAACCAGATATTTCTGTCAATGCAAATGAAGGCATTGTAAGAAAAACAGAGTGACTATGTAGCCCTTTACCTACTTGCACTCATAAATGTTGGGGTAAAATGGGTGCTCATGAGGGGACTGTGCGTCCCAGCGCTGACACGGGATGCCTGATGTCGTCTCGTTTACCTTGCCCCTGTAATCCTCTCCACGGCCTCGGAAACAGGTTGCCGTGTAGCTGGAGCGGGAATGCCGCTTTTGAGGCTCCGCTTGAGAAGGATATTGGAAAGAGACACAGGAGAGCAAGGAAACTGAGTCATTTAGATATGCAAGAGAGTGTTAGAAGAGAATAAAAGAAAGATGACTGACACATATTTCTACAGGACTGTAGACCTACACTGAATGTACTGAAAATATATTGCAATTAGGGCTTTCGAAGTTAACTAATTTTATTAACGCGCGGTTAACAAATTACGAGTGATCTGCTCCTTCACTCTGCGTTGTGTCGGCGAATGAACGAGACCTGAACAAAAAAGAACAAATGAAAAAAGAAACTTCATTGCATCCAATCACGCTTCCTAAATTTCCATGAATTACACCTAATAGCTGTGCATTCGCTACAGGTATGAGCTCCTCACTATATTACTATATGGAACCTTACGAAAGCCAATTACATTCCCAAATCCGTATTATTGAAGCACATTTTTCTTTTGTGAATGCAATGCGTTTCTGTATAACATAAACATATCACCAGTTTATATGTCAAACAACCGGAACAGATTTATTAAAGGAGCCACGTCCCATATTTTACAATTAAAACAACCACTAAAAAAGTAGCATTGAAATGAACCGAAGTAAAATAAATGTTACATAATCAGTATTTGTATTAAAAGGAGAGATTTGGAGAGATATCTATATAATTATAATGTTAGAGTTAGTTAGAGTATTAGAAACATGAAAAGTATTCATTTAAGGTACATTTGTTAAAGTTTATGGCAATCATGCAGTTAATCACGATTAATTGTTTGAATCGATCGACAGTCCCAATCGCAATGAACAATCATTGGTTAACTCGGTTCTGAATGGGAAAAAATTTGACCTGAAAAGGTTTTTAAGAGATTCATTCGATAAAGTGTCAAATACTTTTACAGGGATCTTAGAATCATCTCCATATTTCCCTTTTTGACATCCCAGAGTATTAGATATAGTAAGCCTCTTTACTTTATCCTAAAACACTACTCCATCGAGCACACTTCCAAGGGCCATTTTTGGGGTAGCGAATGTTGCAGCATATTTTTGGACAACGGAAGAGAAATAAAAAACGTCACACAAACACAGGAAGATGTAAAACTCAAATAAAGCTCGGCTCTGGATGAGGAAGCAGTGCTACCCTGACCATATGACAATGCAATAAATTCATTTGTTTTGTCTTTAAGTGTTTACACATACACATGTGATCACAAAATGTACTGAAAAATGGGTGGCATTGTGTCTGTGGAAAAATGTGTCCAAAGTACATTCTGTGTACTACCAATATTTAAAAGTTGCGTTAAGCCTCACTGCATTTGCGGATGTCACAGCTCTCTCTCTCCACGTCAGGGTCAGTGGTGTAACACCAAGGCATGGGGGATGCATCAGGGTTCCGGCAGTAATTATCATCCAGGCTCTTGTCGGGGTACCTGTAGTCCACGAAGGATCGTTATCTCACATTTTCATATTATTATATACTATTATATATTATATTAGTAATATTATATACTTTTCTGGTTGATAGATGTGTTGCTGCGGGTTTTGCTGGTCCCATCTCTGGCACTCTTTTCCACTCATGGTGCGATCAACCTGACCCCTGTAATCCTCCCCATTACAGGTGATACACACCTCTTACAGACAACACACATGCTTTATTTGAGACATTGTAGCTCTGTACATCTGATAACATGACACAAATATGTATCTTTCCACTTTTAAAGGCTTTTTAACTTGTATAGGCTTTTTAAATGTAATTATTTAATTGGACTCTACCATCTTTGCACTGAGGGATATTACAACTCTCATATCGGCGCTCAGGGTCCGTGGTGTAGCACCAGGGTCCAATGTTGTCCCCATCCGGATTACGGCAGTAGTTTAACTCCAGGCCATTATTGGAAGACGGGGTATATCTGTTTTCCAAAAACAGGTGTTGTATATATAATATGCCATATTTTTCCCAGCATTGTTAGAAATGTGTTGTTTTCCCTACTTGTGATCATGAGGAAACTTTGACCACCACTGTTGACATGTCCGCCCTGAAATAGTCTTAGATACGTGTCCCCGATAATCCTCTCCATTCCCGATTATGCACTTCCTGACGTACACTGCACAGCGATACAACACATCAATGACACTATTGTATATAAATCTGACTAAAGATACATTATTAGGCAGAATGTCTCACCTTTCATCTCATACAAGTCGCAGTTGACGTTTCTCTTCACCTCTGCATTGGCCGTGTTGCCCACCCAGGGCAAATGCTTACAGATTAGAGAGGGACGGAAGACGTAGTTGAAAGCCCTTGAAATAAAAACAAACAAAATGGCGTTGTGAAATTGTGAGTATAACAAGATTATACATTTTCAGATTAAATATGCATAAACGATATGCTCTTTTAGGGGGCAAGGTGGTTTACTGGTTATCGCGTTCGCCTCACACCGCCTGGGTCCGGGTTTGATTCCCGTCTCCGCCATGTGTGTGTGGAGTTACCCCCCCCCCCCATCCCGGATATAGCGGTAGAAGATGAATGAATGAATACATGTTTAAAATAATTATGACATGTTTGGTATCACTTTAATCCACATGTCATTAAGATTGCATCTTTATGATATATATCGCTTTATATACTATTTTAAGTGTGCTTTACACACCTATTACATACACATGCTGGGGCCACCAACAAAGGAGAGATCTTTTCCTATTGTTCTAGGGATTCATTCTCAGGAAGTTAATTAACATAATAAACATGAGGATGCGCTACCCAACTGGGGTCCACACAAAAAATTCATTGTACTTATCTTATCTCGTTCTCTGGCCATTGTACTATTGCACAGTTCAAAGAAGCTCAGTGGTATTAAAAGAAGAGCGTTATACAATGGTGGGAGGTGCATTTATCCTTAAGCATTCAAAATCCACGACTTTGCCAACTAACTTTATAAGTTACTAGCTATGTATTGTGTATTTGTCTTTTTTAAACCCTATATATTTTATTTTTACTCACTAATAGATTACTGTTTGGGTTAATCTACAGTTAAGTGTGCGTTAGATGATTTTAGTGCATGGATGCAAAAAAACAAAACAAAAAAAGCACATGATGTGAAGGAATGTAAAATGTGACTAAGATTTACATTTTTACAGGATACAGATGATTATATGTAAAACATATTAAAGTTATAATATACAGTATAGTTATTAGAGAGTGAGAGGGAAAAAAGAAAGCTTGTGCCACACTCTCTATGTAACTTTAACTGTATGTATTTATGGTCATAACAGCTCATAAGGCAATTGGAGCATTACTACACTGACTACAACTACAGTTTTAATGCACACTTTTCAGCCAATCAGAATCGAATATTCGAAACACATGTGGCTGAAAATGAACCTTCATGTGAACCTGTTTTCATTCTGGCCATCAAAAAAGCAGCAGACTGGAATAGAATCCCTGTTTTTACTTCACTTCTTCACTGATATAATAACCTCCGCTCTCCATTTCTGAAATGTTCCTCACTCGCCCGCTTGATTCTTGTTGTTTATGCTTAGAGAGTCTTTGTAATCTCACTCAGCAGAGTTTCCAGGCAAACAGCCAGGCTTTCAGTGTTATTACAGTTGATTCAATTAGTATGTTTTTCCCGTTTGTGCTCATATAGGAATGATGCCACACTCAAATAGTGTTGTCACCAAGCCTTGTTCGAGATAAGACACTGGCGTCATCATTATATTCTATATATTTTGTAAGGAAGAAATACAGTAAGTTTTAAAACCTCATAAATACTCAGGGAATGTCTCACTCTAGCTAACTTTTTTTTTACACTGCTTGCTTGAGTCTCCGGTTTTGGCCCTAATCTGTTTAGGATTATTTTTCTTCTTGTTTACTCGTTTATTTCCGATCTCTGTCTGTGACACAGTTAATGAGATGCAAAATTATTTTACCATTTTCACGCATATTTACTGTCAAGACTCATTAAAATGTGAAAATAAACTGCTTCACATTATGCACAATGAGGCAACTGAATTAACTGACAGTACATGTGTATGAATCCTGTAACTATTAGGCACTTGTTGCATTGTCCTAGTCAGAAATTCATAAGATGAGATTGTGGTACCTGCAGTCAAGGCTCTCCGAGCAGCGTTTTGCACACTCCTCCAGTGTGATGCTGGGCAGCACGGTGAAAAGGCCAGCTTTCCGTGGTACCAACTCTCTACCCTCAGAACGCTGGAAATCGTTAAGTGCACTGCGGTGTGCTGTTAACACACAACAACGTTCAGTTGACAACAACATTCAATACACAGAACATTTTGACAAAATCTCTGCGGCCAAATAAAATAGCCTTTATTTGTCACATATACAATACAGCACAGTGAAATTCTTTTCTTCACATATCCCAGCTTGTTGTTGGTAGCTGGGGGTCAGAGCGCAGGGTCAGCCATGATACGGCGCCCCTCAGCACAGAGGGTTAAGGGTCTTCGCAATACCGGGGCTCGAACTCGGATCTTCTGATCAGTAACCCAGCGCCTAAGACACTGTGCTATCCCTCCCTCTGATTGCCGTTGTGATTGAAATATGATTATCGTTAACATGTTACCTGTTACCTGAATGAATTTACAATCATATAAACAAAAATAATAATGTGCATTTTTGTTTTCACACAGATATATAATGCCCTCACACACATATTGTTCACGTACCACATCCTGAACACAGCTCACATGTATAAATAGTTGGTTGTTGACGAATAAACTTTGGACTCCTTAGAAAGCACACTGTTGTCTGGGTCTCCGTGGGCGGTCTCCCGGTACCAGGGCATTGAACGAGATGCAGAGAGGAATCGAGTTTCGGGGATAATGAATCAAGCGGGATTCTATGGTCGGATCAAATCTTTTTCCTTACACACAATATTAGTGCCTCCAATATGGTCTATGGTACGTGTCAAATATGCATCAACTGGCACTGGAGGACATACAGTCCTTGAAGTGACATTCGTCTACAATGGGTTAATGTTAATGATTATATATATACTTACATTATACAGGCTAAATTATTGGGAGATCTTTCAGTCATATGTGTTGCTTTCTACAAACCGGTACCACTATGTTGGAGGCACACATTGGTACAAATGTGACCCCCTATCCTACATCACTACCTAACTTTAGTACGGTCTTTGTGGTTGCACGACCCAAATATCCATAATCACAGTCCAAAATCTAAAGGGTTGTCCAAAACAATGTTACCATCATATGTTAATATATAATATGGATACATAGTGTGTGTTATTATGTTATTAAAAGTCAATCAAAAGTCAAAAGTCAATATTCCCTGAAGAGTGTAGGTTATTATAACAGAAAATGGGGACACAACAGTCTTGTGGTCACAAACATAGTGCTCCCAGTACATGACACACGTTAAAACCATTTAAATTGGTTCTAACCACAAAGATTTCATTTATTGCATTTGCTGTAATTGCACTAATGATCTGCTCATGTTTACATATGTTGCTGTTACCAATCGCATTTGCAAAAAACAAACAAACCAAAAATTATCCCAAATGCTCAATATGCCAAATGATCACTGTCCTAACAACTAAGTTTATTTTTTATTTTTTAAGTTTTATTTGAACTCAAAATACTTTTTTCTAGCCTGAACAGTGTATTGTGATTCCCTGTGGCAGAGTGGCTGCAGAGATCATCTCAACAAGGGGGCTTAGATACACACAACCTTTGGATCTGCAAACTTTAGATTTCTAACTGGCTGGGCATCAATTACACACACACACACACACACACACACACACACACACACACACACACACACACACACACACACACACACACACACAAGAAACTTTACAGTAAAGATAAATATTCATATCTGCTTGTTTGTCCCATAAAATTAACAAATACACAACTTCTAGCTGGAGATATTTAGTCAGTTTAAGGTTTTTATACAGTTCAATTTAAGTACATCATCCAAAAGTTTACAGAAATACAATGTTCAACATTCAGCGCAGACAGAAGAACTGCAGGAAATAAGGACTTACCGTGAACGGATTCGCTGGAAAACGCAAGAATTAGGCAAAACCAAATTCCCCTCATGATTTATGGATTTGTTTATTCCGTTTTCGTGTCTCCAGAAGTGGACCGGGGGGACTTTGGTTACTGCGACTTTATCATGTGGCTGGTGCGCCTGCGCTCGGATGAAGGGAAGTAGGGGGACGGGGGTGAGTGGGTATCTTTCTCTCTCTCTCTCTCTCTCTCTCTGTGTGTGTGTGTGTGTGTGTGTGTGTGTGTGTGTGTGTGTGTGTGTGCGTGGGGGGGGGCTTGTGATTGAGAAACCTCATGAGAAACCTCATGATATACATTAATGCACGGTGATACACGATAGTTATACCCAGTAATGTGCTGTTTCTCATTTTTATTTATTTTTTTACCTGTTAATAAATGTATATTTTATTCAATTGCTTTAGGAAACGTTTTCTTAAACCCTGCTTGTCTCTCCTAACATGTGAACCGATGTGTGAATTCTTGTTGAGAATTAGGATCGTAAACCGACAACAATCTGATCTTATCCAACCTCCACTGTTCACCGAAGAAAAACAAACAAACAAACAAACAAAAACTATTAACTGCACAATGACATTACATCCTCACTGTATCTATACACACATGTATGTGTGTGTGTTTTTTTACTTATTATTTATGCAACCCCAATTGCAAAAAAACCCACATTTTATTCACAGGATAACATAGAAAACAACCCAAATATATTCCGAACTTGCTTGTTTCTATGGCAGACTTGACATGACAAAACATTTCTGAGTAGACATAGACTACTACTATAGGTTTAGTGTGAAAAAAAATCTTTAGACAAATAATAATATATTTAATGCATACCATTTTACATTTTTTTGTGTCATACATTTACAGAATTTGCGAGATGCCTTTATCCAGAGCAACTTACAACGGAGTAATTGAGGGTTAATGGCCTTGCTCAAGGGCCAACTAGAGGCAGCTTGGTGGTGGAGGTGGTGCTGGGATTTGAACATGCCATCTTCTGTAAATAAAGAAAGTGATGACTTCAACCAGTCTCAAAAAGTTAGGACATAGCTTTTTTTTTTTTTTTTTTTTTTACCGATGTGTAGCATTATGTCTTCTATCTGTATACATTTGTGAACTGCAGTTGTTGAAGACTTGGCAGAGGAATGCTGTGCCATATGTCTGATATAGGAAACGTTCTAGGCTGCTTATAGCATCTGTGCCAAATGTTTTAAATGGTGAAAGGTAGGCCTGATCAGCACCATGTTCTGATACTCTTAGTATTAGATGCAGTACGCAGTTAGAATTGTCTTGCTTAATTATGCAAAGTCCTAGATTTGTGTTTAAAGACAGTGATTTCTGTAATCAGTATAGACAGTCTGTAGTGATTTCCATTAGAGAATCATGACTGTTTAAATGCACTGCTGCCTTAAGAAACAAAAATCATGGGCATCCAGTCTTGATTTTTGACCATGTGCCTTGTCCACAGAGATTTCTCCATATATTTTTTAGATAACTTTTGTACTGTAAATGATATGAAAAAGTTATGTCACTTTAGGTAAATAAACAGTAGTTTGAAATTGTTCCCCAATTTGTCTTTCACAGGTCAGACAACTACTTTGAAACTCATTTTTGAGACATGTAGCCATCAAATTCAAAATCACCCCCTCCCCTCTTAAAATGGTACATTTCCTTAATTTGGAACATTTTAAACTAAATAAGCTTGTGGTTTAGGAGATTTGTAAATTATTGCATTATGATTTTATGCACATTTTACACAGTGTCCCAACATTTTTGGAATTGGGATTGTATTCTTATATAATCAGCAGATAGCAGTAGTAATCTATCTAGCTATCTCTCTATCTATCTATCTATCTCTCTATCTCTCTATCTCTCTATCTATCTATCTATCTATCTATCATTATTGATACTCATTATTGCACGGCTCTCCACACCTTTAGAAAACAATTTGCCTCTTGCTACAGCCAATATTTCACATTTAGACACAACCATTCAAAGCACCTGCTACTATTTTTTGTTGTTGCTATTTTTACTATTTATGTTTTCATGCATAGTTGAGTCTCATAACCTTGTTTTTAAATAGAAGGTATGATTTTTTCTTCTTCCATGAAAACCCCTTGTGGCCTGACTTCACTGGCCTGTAGATAGATACACATGGGTCCCACTGGTTTCTACCGGTCCTTTGCTGATGACACTGTTGGAAATCGTGTGACGCTGAAGTGAAGGAAGCATGTTGATTATTTCACCTGCTGCACTGAGTTTCCTTGACCAACCACTGTGTCTACAGTCCTCAACAATGCCAGTTTCAAAATAACTTGAACAAAATAGCTTGTTGCATCTTGTTGCGGTGCTCAGACTGGTCATGGTGTATGTCCTTTGACATCGCTTCAACGACCTCACTTGAACATGAGATTTGGGAGTGATGAACATGGACAGAATTAAGAATGAGTTTATCAGTGGGTCAGTGCATGTAGGGTGTTTTGGAGACACAGTCAGAGAGGCTAGATTGAGATGGTTAAAGCTCATGTAAATATGTAAAAGTCCACTTGATAGTAACAGAATTTTTTTTTTAACTGGAAATGTATAAAAATATGTGAACGACTTAATGCATTGTAAAATTTAACATTTGTTATGATGCATAAATCTTTTTGAAAATGTTGAAAACAGGAACATAAACAACAACAATATACTTCTAATTATCTATCCGCAGTATAAAATGTTACTGCGAGTATAATATTTTGTTACATGAGGTCTCTAACCCATGTCTCCTAATCGCTCCTTGAAAAAAACCCTGGCTATAGACATTAAATGACATGTACAGTATATTAGGATTATATGATGAGAAACACGTTGTGTTAGTTACAGTGTTAGTGTTAGTCGTGAGGGGGCGCTAACTTTTGCACTTCTTTCGCAAGGTAAATGGTTCTATTTGCTGAGGCTGCTGTTCTCCGATTCGCCACTAGAGGCCAGTCTTTCCCCATTTCCCTTCATTATTTTCAGCGGCTCTTCCGGGTGTCAGCTGCGGGAGTGTTTCTGTGCTCGTCTCCTTTTATCTTCTCGCAGAAGTTTGTTAGTATTTAAAAGCATTAAGAGTCATTAAGAATTAAGAATAAGTCTACGATACAATAATTAGTCATTATCTTAGCAGCGTCTTGGCATTCAGGAGGGAATTGTTGTATGAGCTGGTCTGAAAGTGAACTTTGCACTGTGTTTATTGTCGCTGTAACTCCCCAGTCTAATACGGGGGTCCATAAAGAAGAGCAGCAGGATGTCTGTGGTTATAATAACCAGAAGGAAGGGTGAAAGTGGGAATGTGCAGCCAGCCGCTGTTTTACCGCCAGGCTCTTCCCTCGGATAAAGAAGCAACGCTGTGTGTTTTACTGCTGCACGGGATCCGCTTTTCCTCTCAAAACTGGCTCACTATCGGCACTCTCAACGCGCTGGCTGAGGCCGGATACCGGGGGTTGGCTATAGACCTGCCAGGTAAATCACACAGCACCCCGCGGCCTTCATGTAACTCAACCTGTTCATTCCTTCTTGGGAACAACAACAACAACAATAATAACCAGCAATAATAAAAAAACAAACAGCAAGCTAGATGAGGTTATGCAAACTAGTTTACGTGTTCGTGCAGGGGTCGCGGCTTTTAATATAATGAAATAATAAATAATTTAAATAATTGAGTATTTAATTGCAATCAATTTTATTTATAAAATGTCATTTTAAATTAGGAGATTACGGTGAACGTCTAAATTAAAATGAGTTGTGCGTCACAATCGCCAATGTGTGACACGCCCTGATGTGCAGAGCTTCAGGAGCAGAAATCACATTAACCAAGTATGAGATATATATATATATATATATATATATATATATATATATATATATATATATATATATTTTTTTTTTTTTTTTTTTTTAATTTTTTTCTAGCAAGCATATATTCATATTTTGCAGGAATGTAAGGGAGGTGGTTTCTCAGTGGTTAAGGCATTGAGAAGATCACAGGTTCAAGCCCCATGACCACCAAGCTAAAACTAGTGGGCCCTTGAGCAAGGCCCTTAACCCTCAGTTGCTCAATGTACAGTTGTAAGTCACTTTGGATAATTGCTGCCAAATGCTGTGAAGATGATTTAATTTTCTCTGGAGTTGTTTGTTGATTTCATAAATGCAATTATAGTTTAGTTTAAGCATGAAAATAAGCTATCAGTTATATTCATTGTTATTTCATTTTAAATGTCAGAAGGGTTTTGTGGCTGACAGTGTTTTCTTTACTGTGGGAAATGGGTCCAAATGGCTCTTTGGTTGCTGACCGCAGTGTTGGTGTGTTCATCATCATCATTTGCATGGCACATTACAAACTCGGTTGTATAAAATATGGTGACATTGTTTAATGTATTACCCCAAATTTACCATATAAACCCAGCTCTATCTGCTCTGGGTTGTGATAATTGCAAGTAGCCACTTAGTGTACATTGCAGGCTCTCGCCTTCACAGCCAGGAGATCAGGGACTTTTTTTTTCTGTAAGGAAAATGTAGATTGGTTTTGAAAAAAAAGTTGAGGTTTATACAGGCAGGAACGGCCAATCATTAACCTTTACTGTATAATGTAGTGATGGTATTGGTCTTGGATTTGTGTTGGGAAAGCTCTCATGTGATACAGCAGGAACATACTTAAAATCTCAGGAACCTATTAAGTTCTCCACCTTGCACTTTTGAGTGCCTCCTTTGTCGTCTCCTTGGAAACATGCACAACAGTGCAGTACACAAAATAACATTTGTTTTGTGCATACATGTCTTTTATGTCCAGCTAAAAGCATCTCTCTTAAAATAAGAAAGTCCTGACATTTTGTGTATAAAGGAAGTGAACGAATGAAGGGCGGAGAGATTGAAGACATTTGTTAAGGCAGGGGTCTCCAACCCCACAGTCACCGGACTGATACCGGCCCATGGATCATTTGGTAAAGTGGTTAAAATGATAGTTATTTTTCTTTCATTAGTTTTCCAGATCTTTGGTGCATCCATTCAATTTTGATAAAGGACTGTTTCATCCCTTTCCCCACTACGGCATCTGACACTGGCATGCCATTTCTCGCATCAGCCACACAAGCTATCGCTTGTAAAAAAAAAAAAATTCAACAATAATAATAATAATAATAATAATAATGAGCTCGTCCATGTAAAAATTTTCATGCTTGAAAAACAGTTTGTTGCTCGCTGTGTTAAAATATGTAGAACAGTTAAAAAATCCTATCTTTTGATCTTTTAATGTACAACATTGAAATATCCAGATCAACTTATAACTGACGGCTGCTCAAAAGTCCATTAGTCGCTGCTGGGTGGTGGTGGTGGGATTTTAACATGCATTCTGCAAAGTCTTAACCCCTATACACACACACACACTACACAAACATACACTCATACTTTTATTTAATCAGTTTATTTTGTGCCATATTAATGTATTATACAGTTAATATAATAACTGTTCGATTCATGTAATGTTTTATTTTTCTATTATAATAAATTCATATATATTATATAACCAAGTAGACTTTATTTCAAATTGTTTTATAAAGTGTTCAAATGTTTGATCACAAATACGAATAATAATAATAAACTGCGTTAAAAAAAAGAAATGCATAAAATGGCTAAAAAATTGTTTTGCATAAAACCGCACCAAAGTTATACAGAACTGTGAGCTTTGTTTACCGTTACACTTCTACTATATAGTGATCATACACTGGGACCACCTCGCTCCTTTGTAGAAGGCCAGGATAACAGATCCTAAACCGAGACCAGTAGGACGTAAAAAAGTGTAAAAGGAAGGGCAGTTCGCCTTTGTGTAATGTGCTTTGTGTCTCTCTTGTACAGTTTTAATAAATGGCATGTGATTGTTTTTTTTCCCTTATGTAGGCCTGGGTGAGTCGAAGGCTGCAGAAGCTCCTGCAGCAGTGGGTGTGCCGGCTCCTGCTGCGTTTCTGAAGCAAGTGTGCGATGGGTTGAACACTGGGCCTGTAGTGGTGATCAGCCCATCTCTCAGTGGCATGTATTCTCTGCCCTTTCTCTTCCAACACCCTGAGCAGTTCAAAGGTTATATTCCTGTGGCTCCCATCTGCACGGACAAGTTCAAGGCTATACAGTATAAGGCTGTGAAGGTCAGTATTTGTATGTCTGTGCATGCGTGAATGCGAGTGTAGTAACACAGTTACCTTATTTACTTTGATAAACGTCTTAAACCGGGGATTGACCTGATACCGGGCAAGGCATCATTTAGGAAATAATAAAATCCTTTCAAATTGATTCATTTAGAAATACCAGGCAGAAAACATCAGGCTCAAAATGGCATAAGAGCATAATCTTTTTGCATGCAGAGTGTTCATTTTTTTTGGTTTGTTTGTTTTCTCACAGCATGCCGTCCACATTAAGATAATTTACCATCAGTGTAAAATGAAAATACTTACTGTCTTCATTTGTTTCAGGAACTAGTGGAGTATTCCTGGTTTCCAAGTTTCCTTTGGCAAATAAGAGACCTAAATGCCTAAAATGTCACGCACTATTCCACAACCTTTGGTCTCGGTCCATTCCCCGAGACCATCCATTTCTCCTTTATCATACAGCAGCTGCTACCTGGGGAGTTGATTATTCCTCTGCTTATAATGTATTTTTAACACAGGACACCATTGTTCTTGGTCTGCAGTAGGATAATATCCATAACTGCTGGCCTGGTAGGTACTGAAATACTGTAGGCAACTATTAATCTTTAAAAAAAAAGCCTCTGCATGTACTACTAGTGCTTGAAAAGGGGCACCTGTCTTACTCAGCTGCCTGATGTAATTATACAGCGGTAACTGTGTCTCCCAGCAGTCCTGTGCCATAGTGACTGACACTTGAGGTAGTTGAGTCTGTGTGAGGTGCCAACAGAAATGTGGAAACTCATTTGTGTGTGACAGATGGACAGACAGACAGACAGATCACTGTCCAGAGTGGTTCTGAAATAGGACTGAGAGTACTTCTTTGGATTGAAAGCAGTGTAGCTAACACGGCGTGTAAACAGGGTGTTGATAGACACAGCATTTGTTAATGTTACTGATGTGTCTGTCTTCATTACCCATCAGACCTTTTGAAAGTGACTGGGTCACACACACATGGCCTGATATGACAGACTTGCATGTTAGCAGAGTGTTTTGTGTACGATTTGTGTAAATATTGAATACTGGACATGGGTAATGAGGATAAATGTGTCAAATCTTGACCAGTGGCGCTGGATCCATTGTGGGGTAACTATGGTCAGACAACTGCATTTGTGAATGTTCAGGTAGTGTGAGTTTGGGAAGGTGCGACAAAACTTCACATTCCTGCTAAAGGTGTTGCTGCCGTATCCTAAAATCAATCCGATTATCTGTTCTTGCACTGCTACACCAGTCGTGTGTCCACTGGCGGTTCTCAATGCCTATATTTAATTGACTGAATAGTCTTTGTCACATGTACATTACAGCACAGTGAAATTCCTGCTTTGCATATCCCATCGTAGTGGAGAGTCATGGCACCCCTGGAGCACAGACGGTTAAGGGCCTTGCTCAAGGGTGGCAGCTTGACAATACTGAGGCTCGAACCTTGACCTTTCGGTCAGTGGGCCAGTGCCTTAGACCACTGAGCTAACCGCCCCCCCCTTCTTTTTTTTTTAAAGATCAGTCTTTATAAAATATAACTACTGCTGTCTAAAGGCGTAATAGATTAGCCAATTGGAGGTAATGTTAATGAAATGTTCTGGGGAATTTAGAGGATTGGTCAGAATTCTAGTGGAGAATTGTATTTCTCTTAATTTTTTTCATTATTTGATTCTGTTACCGATAGACAATGTGAGCTCTCAGGATATTACACCAGTAAGAAATCATCTTAGTGGTCCATAAGCAAAGAGAATAGAGTGAAGTTCTCTTATTCTTATGATCATAAAAGCATGATGTGAAGTTTACCCACGCACCTACATTCCTTTTTCCCTACAAAACTTCATTCTGTCATCATTTTTATGGGTGTAATATTTTATTTCTCATAGTAATTGTATTTCTATCCCTGCATGAGATTTTTTCTGTTTTTTTTTTGTACAGGTCCCCACACTGATTGTGTATGGAGACCAGGACACACAATTAGGGCAGGTGTCACTGAACAACCTGAAGAATCTGCCTGATCACCAGGTGGTGGTAATGCACGGGGCCGGCCATCCCTGTTACCTCGACGACCCGGTGACTTGGCACAAAGCTGTTCTTGAATTTCTAAAAATGCTGCCGTAATCGCAACTCTTCAGGACACACCAGGTTTTTATGGGATTATTACACAGTTGATTACATTACATTATTATTGATTAACGCATTAATGATTTCATCCAAATGTAGTTCTTAAACATTCACACTTTATTCGCTAGTTCTCCTTCTGTCCCTTTCCAGCTATCAATATCAGTCAGTTTGAAGTCCCCAGACCCTTTAAAGCTAGTTTGCAGAGGGGAAAAGTGTGACCAACACTCGTCACCTGTTTCTATAAACTGTAATACACATCATGTTTGAATATATTTTGTAATAATGGATTATGAACAAGCCATGTTATAATAAGACATAGTATCTATATCACAAGAAATATATTTTATACTAATTTACCTACTTTAATATTTTAATTTAGGTTGTTCCGCAAATAAATATGAAGAATCATTTTACACGATTAAATGCTTAGTACAACATTGAAATAACACATGGCAAAATAGGTGAAGGAAAAGCACTACATATAAGCTAATGTAAGGTTTTGCTTTGAATGCTTGGACTGTGATTGTACGCAAAAAAAAATCAACACGTCACACCGAGCTGAAGTGAAAAATATGAACATTATTTAATAACTGATTCTCTGTAATAAACAATTTGAAAATATTTTACAAGGAGTCACAGACACAATATTTTACAAATGTTTCCCTTATCCTTTTTTTTTGTCTTCTGTACAAAAGAATGGAGCAACATAGACCACTGTCCAAAGAGCCAGTTGTAGTAGCTCCATACACACACACACACACACACACACACACACACACACACACACACACACACACACACACACAATCCAACAAACAAACTAAAGAACTCCCACTTTGATGGCAGACCTCAAATTAATGATTATCAGCAGTACTGTGTTCCTATATTTTCATTTATTTTATTTTTTTTAATCTCACTTAATGTTAAATTCGGTTTCAACTTTGATTTATTTTTTTTTGCTTATTTATTTGTTAGTATTTAGTTTTTTTTTCACACATTTGTCACAGAGCACCAGACTAAGGACTACAGAGTCACATACACACGCGGCTCTCCCACTGAAGCACACCTACTCCACTGCTGTTAAAGGAGAGGAGAAAGCTGAGGGAGCGGCCCTTATTAAAAAAAACCCTCCCGTTTAGGGTGGATCATGGGACATCATCTCCCCATCCAGGTTACTTCCTCCTTTTATATATATATATATTTTTTTTAAACACCTTTTTTTTTGGCATAAAATATGTTTTAAACCATTGAAGAACACAAACCTCAGTTCCAGTGTATGTGAAATAGTGACACAGATGCACACTCACAGTTTAATTTCAGTGTCTAGCCAAAATTTCTTAGCGTCTCTTAGGCAGCTTTGACTTTAAAAAAAAAAAAATAGGTTTTTTTTTTTTTTTTTACATCAGGACAAGTGAATTATTTTTTTTCTTTTTAGCAAACGAATCATAAGAGGCAAAGGTTGAATGTAATTCACAACAAAGCATAAGGCATTGACTCTTCTAGACTTAGTATGTATTTACGTACCTGTGCGTGTGCTCATCAATGCGAATGGGGGTGTTTGGTGGTGTTTAGTGGGAGGAGTGAGCGCCGTGTCTTTACACTGTTTTGATAGTGTATAGGTAGTTAAAGGACACAGCAGTTAGTGTTGTGATTATACACACTCCTTAAGGATAAGATGTATATTAATAATTCCTCTTTACACCTAATGCTCCTCATGGAGCTATAATCGATTAGCACTGATGGTAACGGAAGGCTGATGTATATTCCGAATAATGAACCAATCCAGGTATTAAAAAAAGTTTATGCTGTTCGTGTAATTACATCGCTTATTACACACTGTGATTGTAGTCACAGGTAGGGTAGTTTTCGTGTTTGCTTGTAGCCAAGCACACACGTTCTTCAGCTATTGTCACGCAGAACAATGGATAAAAAAAAAATGGCAGGCGGAAAAGAAAGCAGCCTACATGGGGAGTTTGGAATCTGGAAAGACTTGGACACAGACACGTGTGGAAAATGGGACAGATTACTTTTTTTTTTTTTCGTCTTTTTTTTCTGGCATCACACTTTTCGGACTCTAATAATCAAATCACTTTTTTTTCTTTTTTTCTTTTTTTTTTTTCATTCCAACACCTGTTCAAACACATCATAACTTGCTGCATTGTAAGCAGACGACACATACACGGGTCCAGACACACGCATACACATACGCAAAGAGCTGTATGACCTCTGAAGGGTCATCGATTCTGCCACCCTACATAGTCTACAGAATACTCATATCTCCACAAAAAAAGAAAGAAAGAAAAGAAAGTCCGGGGGAAAACATACTTAACTCTTTAATCCTAAACAGTCAGTAATAGAGTGAACTCCACAGTGTATTAATCAGTGATCAGGTTAGTTAATGTTCTATACTATAATGCTGGCTTGCCCCTCTATTAAAAAAAACAAGTGTTTAAAGAAATAAAAGCCAGACCATGATTTAGAGAAAGATTTTTTTTATGTTTTCTTGTCCTAGCATGTACAAATTTGTCATTTTCTATATAAGATGCATTTAAAGATTTTGAGGGTGAACGTGAACGCCTGCACTGGCAGAATCTCCTCAGTAATGACCGCAGGCGACTTCTGGGTTTATTCAGAACAGCTATGGCAAGTAACATACTATTACTCCTAATACAAATAAAAAATAAATAAATAAAACATAAGTCAGTGAGGTCTCTGTGTGAGGTGATCTACATGTTGTACATACTGTAGCTGTACAGTCAATAATCAGTCTAAAGGCCAGCATGAAGTGATTCCCTACCTTTATAAAGTGGAGCATCTACTCTGTAAAGATACAGAAGTGCATCAAGGCACAACAGAGAGAGATGATAAGAAAAAATAAATAAATAAACAAAACTCGAGGAAATGGATCCTCACCAGAGATTTCTAAGCTTTTCAATGATTTTTTCGATGATATCATTACACAATGATTAAAAACTCATGTCAGGGTCTGTGATCGATATTTATGCGCTCTCTAAATGATAAGATTGATAGGGATTGATAAGGAATTTGATGAACAAACAATATTGTAGTCGTTAACAGACTGCTGTAAAAACATCGGTGGTAAAATGGCTACCCTGTAAACACACCAGTATACAGAATGAGGATGGCAGGGTTCAAGCTGCAATTCTAATTCCGATCCAAACGCTGGATATTTTTTTTTGTTTTTGTTTTTTCATGACGGCACTTGAGAGTTCCACGTTTGATTGAAATGGTAAATCGTCATTCCTCTGTGTATGCAGACCAAACAAACAGAATGATATGCGTACCGAAGCCCTTATGACTAATGAAAGAAAAAGGCAAAAAAACAACGAAGAGATGAACAGAAATCCAGGCTTATATGACGACTTGCAAGTCATTTGTCCTCCCCCCTTTTTTTTTCTCCTCCTCCTAATTTGGCTAGAAAAATAAGAGAACACCACAACGCTATCTCATTTTGGCAAGAATTAGATCTAGTGCATTTATAAACAAATCATGAATGATAGGATTTTTTTTTTTATGGGAATAGGTTACATCTATCATCTTTCCACTCTGCCTAAAATCCTAACATACGGAGGTATTCTTCAAATACTTGCAGGTTCTTACTGTTGTCTCTCTTTTTTTCCCCCCTTTCGTTTTGTTAATTGAACCGAGTTCTGCGTTCTTGTTATTGACTGCTATAAAATGGCAGAATATCATGTAGCCCCGTGTCAAATTAGGCAATTCAAGTCAAAGGATGAAGAGGAGAGTGAGGAGGATGGCTTAAACTGTAAAGACGAGCGTCTGTGAAAATGCATTTCCTACACAAACATCTAGAAAGGCAGGTTGGACGGGTGACGGGGGGAAGTGGTTATGGGGCAGCGTTCCGTTTTCTTCAACACTACGTCAGTTTCGTTAGTCGTTACTAAATGGATGTTCTTTTTGTTTTTGTTTTTTTCCTGCCGTGGCTTTTATGAAAGATAATATAATGATCGCGCGTCGACATTTTGACTTCTGCAGCTGCTTCCCCCCGTTTAGGAAATCTTTTTCGTGCTCCTCGCGGAAAAGCTGCTGATCGACAAGTCCTGCGCCGGTCACTAAGCAGCAACCTGTGAAGCAAAGTGGATGATGCAGTACGGCGGGCTTCCATATGGGGGAGCAACAGGAAGTCCCTTTAATACCTATGACGAGAGCAAGGAAGGAGGGGAGGGAGAAAAAGGCGAAATGTGGAGTTGGGGCGAGATGGGCAGTGAAGGGAGTTAAAGAGAGAAAGGCAAGACATGGGGGCAGGCTACGAGAGACAGGAGGAGGAGCTGGAGGAGGAGTAAAGTTTGGATGGACGGGCGGAAGGAGAATCCTCGCCCACAATCTGTAGTGTTCTCCTGCAAAAGAGTAGAAGTAAAGCGACATATTGACTTTATTTTATGTATTTCTGACTATTACATTTGTTTATATGAAACAAACTAGGTGATTAAACATTCCCAGACATATAATCCCTTAACATGAATAAGAGATTTACACTCTCTTGGCATTCAGAACACTTGTGGTAAAACTTGCCGTTTTCTTCACTAGGAATATTTTTGAAAAGCCATATTTATCCAGTGCATCCCAGAATAGTTTAATAGGATTCAGTTCCAGGAAGGCCATTACATGTTTGCTAACACTCCACCAAGTGTAAGGCATTGAAAATATGGAATGGTAGCCATGTATATAGTTATGAAGTGGAATACAGTAACTTTCCCTGCTCTAAACCGACCCCAAACCATTAAGCGCCCCCTCTATTTTTAACAGAGGGCATGAGGCAGCCTGCTAACATTTACTCTGCTGTTATCCCACTTATTTAACTACAAAAATTAGAAAAATGTCACATTTTAACTCCAGTCATTCAGTCTTTTTTTTTCTTTCACCCAGTCTGTTACATACATCAACAAACAAAACATCAAAAAGCATACAAAACAAGTTACAAACTATTGACGGATGTATACGTACTGCGACGTTGTAATCGAAACAAGTAGAGGGTCCTTTTCTATAGCGAGCCGGTTGCATGCTCAGACAGGGGTCTTCTTGTTTTACTGAGAAAATGCATTAAGGAAGCGTTTGTTTCTGCTGATTATCTTACAAAGCTTTTATTTGAAAAGATGCTTGTTCATTCAGGAGAGAATCAGATCCTATTTTCATTTCAATATCATTACAGTTACAGCATTTGGCAGACGCCCTCATCCAGAGCGAATTATACCTGAGCAAGTGAGGGTTAAGGGCCTTGCTCAAGGGCCCACTAGGGACAGCTTGGTGGGGGTGAATTTTGAACCTGAGATCTTCCGGTTCAGAGACCAATGTCTTAAACACTATATCTATATCTACATTTATATAAATGAATTAAGGAACAATACTTTGCCTCAGGTTTTAATATGTAACATGCAAATTGTGCTTTGGTGTCCCATTCAAGGGAATATTCCTGGGGGGGCGGGGGGGGGGGGGGGGGATACCTGGGGGGGGGGGGGGTAGCTCAGTGGTTTATGGTGCTGGGTTACTGATTGGAAGGTCGAGGTTCAAGCCCCGTTATCGACAAGCTGTCACCTTTGGGTCCTTGAGCGAGGCCCTTAACCCTCTGTGCTCCAGGGGCTGACCCTCCACTCTGACCCCAGCTTCCAAACCAGCTGGGATATGCGAAGAAAGAATTTCACTGTGCTGTAATGTATGTGTGACAAAGTCTATTCTATTCTTCTATTCATTGCTGGTGTTTTATTACATCCAGAACAGAGCTGATGAATGAAGATGAATGAATGAATTAAAGTATGTCAAAGTTTGTCGCTCTCCCACTAAACCTCAATTTACACAACAAACAACAAACCAGAAATTCTCCCAAAGGCCGAGCATTTGTGCAAGGATACGTTCTTTTTCCACCTGAGAGAGTTTCTCTGTCTCGCACATGCACGGCAGCTTTTCAGCCACCACGAACAGCAAGTTGGTGTTGTTTAATCTCTTGGCGTGGACCAACCTGTGGAGTAAATGCATTTTAGAAATCTGTTCATATGTACATCATATGTTACACTTATTGGCTTCACTATTTGTAATACTGAACTTGATTTTCTGAACTCATCCCCTTCATCATGTATTCTAAGATTCACTCAATGCCCACGCTCAAATTTTCTGTCTTTTTTAAACACACCTTTGCACCCACACATTCCTGTAATACCACAATCAGTCATTAATGTGGCAGATGCGGGTCAAGAGCTTTACACCGTATTCACATACAACCTCAGAATAGTGAAAAATCTGATCTTAGGTTTGTTTGCTGCTAGAAAGGCTGGGGGGAGAATTTTGTACCCTGTTGACAAAAAGGCATGAATGAGAATGTCTAACAGGAACTAAAAAAAAACAGCTATTGTCCCGAGCAGAAAAGCATGTTATATATAGAGCTTTGAGCTGGGACGAGCAACAGCAACAAAACATCACAGCGGGTTTGACTCGACAGCTCGAACCGGACACATTAAATAACCAGCTGACCTTTATAAATATTATTTACAATTATGAGATATTGTGTATCTGAATGACAGTGTTGGGAAGGTTACTGTGGAAATGTAATAGATTACACATTATAAATAACCCTATTGGAAATGTAATAAACAGTGTCACTTTTCAATGATGTGTAAAAAAGTAACTGATTACATTTGATTACTTTCACGTTTCTAATGAATATTTCCAAATACATTATTTCCAAACATTTATAACATTTACAGTTAACTATACAGTAGTACTCTTGTTTATCAAGTTTATATCAATGTAATTTTTAAGCACAGCCACAACAAATCCAGACTTCATAAAAAATATTTAATACTGTTATAGAAATTAAATCTGTGCATTGCTGTGTCAGGACACACTGGCAAGTAACAAGGCGGAGGTGGGATTCGAACCCGCTAACCACTAAGCCACCGTTATTATTATTATTATTATTATTATTATTATTATTATTCAACATAGCCTAGGTTGTAAGAAATTGTTCAGATGTAATCTGTATTTGTAATCTTTAACGTTTTCAGAAGTAACTGCACGAATGAGTGTGTGTGTGTGTGTGTGTGTGTGTGTGTGTGTGTGTGTGTGTGTGTACAGGTGCACACAATCATTCATTCATTCATTCATTCATCTTCTACCGCTATATCCGATCTTCCCTCGGGTCATGGGGAGCCTGTGCCTATCTCAGGCGTCTATGGGCATTAAGGCAGGATACACCCTGGATGGAATGCCAACCCATCGCAAGACAAACACACACACACACACACACACACACACACACACACACACACACACATTCATTCACTCACTAGGGACAATTTTCCAAAGTGCCAATCAACCTATCATGCATGTTTTTGAAGCGGGAGGAAACCGGAGAATCCGGAGAAAAACCCTCTGAGGCACGGGGAGAACATGCAAACTCCACACACACATGGCCGAGACGGGAATTGAACCCAGACCCTGGCGGTGTGAGGCGAACATGCTATCCACTAAACCACCGTGACCCCTCAGGTGCACACAATCAAGCGGTGAAAATGTGTCACATTAAAATCATTATGTGTTTCTGTGTCTGCATTATGAACATATCTTTTTATTACAGCACTTCGAAAACCAACCTACTTAAAAAAAAAACGTCATAAATAAAGTGCAGACAAAGCAAACAATGGAAAAACTCAGCTGACCTGGAGCAGTTCTCACAATCTTGCACTATGCTGTAGGCACTGCTGATGTTCCCAAAGTAGAACTGCTTCTGTATTGTGACACAGCTGGTCTCTCTGGGGTCCATGCTCTCTCCTGCGTCAACTTCATCTACACACACACACACACACACACACACACAGGATACAACAATTAAGATAAATGTACTATTTCTATTACTGCTATCCCAGGAAACCTAAATAAGCCATATTCTGTATTTCATACTAAATAACAGACACACAACTAAGCAACATTTTTGTACTTGTTAATAATCAATTTTTCTATTGTCTTTATCTCCCGGCTAAAATATTGTGATACAGTTTTGCTCGAGCTTCAATAAAACCCCTCAAATCCAATATGGAATTGTATAAATAGCTACAAAGACTAATTATATTTCAGAGTATTTTTTATTTGTTATTCATAGCTCAACAACCATCTGTTTTTTACTTCTCAATGTTACTTTTGTCCCTTTTTCCCCCCGGCAGCTATTTACTGTACATACCTGTAATGAACCAGTTATGGTAGGCAAAACCATAAAGCAACTGTTGAAAGAGAGACCTACAAGAAAAACATAAACATGTGAAATGCAGTTCTTATTGAACTCATTTACACAATATTTCAACAAGAAAGAGAAAGAGAGAATGCGTCGACTAAAATGTGTTCATTTACAGCTATCATTTAACAAAATGGAAAGTAAAAGATCTGAAGAGAAATCAATATTCGACGTTCAATTTATACTTCGGATCCAATCAGGTGTACGATGAACCCAGTGGTGCTCAAATTGTCAAATAGTTTTTCAGGTGCACATTGCACTGTATATAAATATACAGTAGGTTGTGGGTCGATGTTAATTTGTGTGTGTGTATTTGTCCTGCACTGTCTCGTGTTGTCTGTTCTACACAGTTTTGTTTTGCACTGTTTATACTAGGTTGCACACTTTAAGTGTCTATGTGGACTAACTAAGTCTAGTCCTCAGCTCTGTGTTCGGGAGCTCTATGTTGTGTGATGTGAATATGTTATTTTATGTAGCACCAAAGATCTGGAGAACCGTCTCATTTCACATACATATAGTTGAAATGACAATTAAAACCTCTTGACTTAGTGTGCGATGCCTGATTGTGGAAATTTTTTGGCTTTTTTTTGCTGTACTAGAATTGCTAGAACATCCATTAGAGTAGGTGTCCGTGGTGCTCTCTGCCGTGGGAGTATGCGCAGGGAGTATTATGACAAAAAAAAAAAAGAGGAAGTGTATGTAGCGCTTGGATTCACTGTGACTACAGAGAGAGACGAGGAAAGACCGGTGTGTTTACTGCGTCTTAAAATGTTGGCAGCGGACTGCATGAAGCCGAATAAATTAAGTCGTTGATTAAAGCATTACAACCTGATCACACTGTTAAACCACTTGGGTTTTTTCAGCAAAAAAGTGCAGAATATTGCCAACAAACATCCCGCTTTATGAATGCTTCTGAGAAATACTGAGGTTTATAACAAGAAGGCACTAATGATCATGACGTTCATATGGAGGTTGGAATTAAGTATCATTAACTGAAACAGAAACAGCTGTGTAGGACGCTTAAACCTGGGTAAGGAACAGCCCAACTATGCTTGTAAAGATGTAAAGGGAGGTGTGTAGCCCAGTGGTTAAGGTGTTGGACTCTGGACCTGGAACATCATGGGTTCAAACCCCACCACCACCAAGTAGCTGCCACTTGTGCTCAATTGCTCAGTTGTAAGTCGCTGTGGATAAGGGCGTTTGCCAAATGCTTTAAATGTAAATGTAAAATGTGGTAGGTCACAGGTCATATACCAGGACAAATCCGAGAAACAATAATGTAGTAGTATCTAATACACAGTATAGTATATATCAAATACAAGTAATGTAACTTTCAATTACTTTATAAAAGTAAAGTAACTGATTACATTTGATTACTTTCATTTGTCCACTAGGTGGCACTCGGAAAAAGTGGGATATATTTTTGGAACTGAGCTTCTTCAGAATCAAATTTTTGAGAGGGGGGGGGGTCGTGGTTTAGGTGGTGGTCGTTGGAATTTATAATCTTCAACATTTTCTAATTTAATTATATGTTTTTTTCGCTGTGACTGTAATTACTGTTACTTTTATTTTGTAATTAAATTACGTAACGCCGTTACATGTAACTAGTTCCTCCCCGACACCGATCATTTGGTGTTCTGAATTGCTCCTACCACGCAGCTGCCGAGGTCCACCACGCGACGTTTACCAAGTCCACAATGGTGGGCTACGAGACAAAACAAAAAAAATAAGTTTGAGTTTAAATATAGAAATATTCCTCTATTTATTCAATCATTAATTCAAATTATATTTTATTTTATTGATATTTTACCACGAAAACTCCTCGAGGTGCTGCTCCTGTGTTGCTGTTAGGAACGGGTCCACACACAGACTGGAAGTCATAAGACTCTTTGTAGTTGTAGAAGGAGTTGTTGTAGAGCACATACATCAGGGACGTGTCCACCTCACTGAAGAACATGCCAATCTATAAAAAGGAAAGAATAGCGTCTCTAAAACCTCAAAAAGTGTGTTTTATCCATGCAGGTTGATCAAAACAGCCTCGTTCTGACCTTGCTCCAGTCCTGAATCTGGTTGGACATAATGAGGAAGCCGCCGTCATCAATCAGGTAACACAGCAAGTCCTGCAGGGGGAGTACAAGAGTCAGTGAATGAAGAAGTAACCATCTGACAAAAGTATTGGGACATCTGACTTTTCCAGCTATATGTGCTTCTTTCCCAAACTCACGTACAATCAACTCTATAGGAGCCTACACTTCAACTAGGAAACCCAAAGTTGTTCTACGGTGACAAGGTCCCTGTGCACAACGTGAACTTCATAAAGAGATGGTTTACACACAGTGTTGGAACTTTGGGAAATGTACTGTTACAGATTACACATGACCCTATTCAAAATGTAATAAGTAGTGTAACTTTTCCATTACTTAAATAAAAGTAAAGCAACTTGATTACATGTGATTGCTTTCATTTGTCCACTCGGGGGCGCTTGGCTCGGGAGGGGTTCTTTGGAATTTGTAATCTTGTAATCGTTAGCATTTTCAAAGGTAACTGCAATTTAATTACAATTTAATTAGTAACAAGTTACTTTTATTTTGTAATTAAATTATGTAATGCTGTAACATGTAACTAGTTATTCCCAAACACTGTTTACAAATGATGGAATTAGAAAATCTTAAGTGGTAAAAATACTAGTAGTACATCTACTATAACGCTCTGAACTCGATCACACTGAACAACATTGGGATGAATTGAAATCCCCCCCCCCCAGGCCTCCTCACGTTACATCACTTTACTGACGTCTTTGTTTCAGCATCTCCCGAGCTCGCGCCGCACACACTTCCGGTTTCGCGTCCATTTTGCTGCTTTTCCCCTCGCTGAGCCAGATTATCTCACTCAATGCTCCTGAGATTATCTCTAGTCACCCTGCACCCTGATCCTGTTCCTGCCCTCTGGATACTCGTTTTTGCTCAGCCTGTGTTGCCCTCTGGATTGATGGCTTGGCTTTTGTTTTGGAATTTTGTTTGCTCTGCTCTTTCTTGCCCCGTTTGTTTGTGGTTGTATTTCTGGACAGGTTTTGTTTTGTTGTCTCTCCCTGTTTCCCTGCTTTTTAACCCTGGAAACTGTGTTTTTGCTCAGCCCTTTTGTTCTGTTCCCCTTTCATTAAAAGACTTATTATTTTCCAACTCTTTGTGCATCCTACTTTTGGATCCTCCAATCGTTCCCCTTTGTGACACTTGTGGCTGAATGAGCACAAATCTCCAAAACCACAACCAGTGTGCAGTTTATTCTAATGTGAACTGAATGTGGAATAGGATGCTCAAAAACACACAGTTTTCTCTGTCCATAAATTGTTGTCCATATATTGCAAATTGTGTATATTGTACAAATGCATTCATTCATTCATTCATCTTCTACCGCTATATCTGATCTTCCCTCGGGTCACGGGGAGCCTGTACCTATCTCAGGCGTCTATGGGCATTAAGGCAGGATACACCCTGGATGGAATGCCAACCCATCGCAGGGCACACATACACTCACATTCACACACACATTCATACACTAGGGACAATTTTCCAAGGTGCCAATCAACCTACCGTGCATGTTTTTGGACCGGGAGGAAACCACACACACATGGCAGAGACGGGAATCGAACCCGGACCCTGGCGGTGTGAGGCGAACGTGCTAACCACCAAGCCACCGTGCCCCTCAAATGCATTTCATTTAAAATTAAATTATATAAATAATCTTTTTTTTTTGGAAAAAAAGGTGACATTGGTGAGTAAAAATACAATCTTACCTCATGGGCCTCACAGTCCATCTCACAGCCACTGGTCGGTCCACACTAAGGAAGTAAGATATACAATACACATATTATTCACATGAAATGCAAATTAAGCTCTTTGTTTATTTTAAGTAAAAAGTGCACTCCATAGATGCCATTATATTTGCTATTTTCACCCAGTTACAGAGTCATATTAAGATGGAATGTGAACAATTTCAGGAGGGAGGGGGCTAGCTCAGTAGTTAAGGCCACTCTTAGGTCCTTGAGCAAGGCCCTTTACCCTTTGTGCTCCAGAGGCGTGGTATCATGGTTGACCCTGCGCTCTGACACCAGCTTCCAAACAGGCTGGGATATGTGAAGAAACAATCAACGACCCGAGAGAGAAGTCTGATAAAGTGTACTGTAATATACTGTACATGTGACAGATAAAGGATATTTACCTTTAAAAAACAATATTTTCATTTCATTGCATTGGCTGTTAGCAAATAGTGTATGTATTTGCCCAGATATAACCCAAGAAAATATGTGTGTATTAACACACACTTTTAATGGCACCTAAATGTGATTCATCCTCAAAACGGCCACCAGAAATATCCGGAGACACGCAACTTTGTCAGCATAGCGAATGGAAACTATGGGTATTTTACCATTTGAGATCCCTGGCGAGTTTCATCAGTTTGGTTGCTGGCAAGGATTTTAAACTTTGAAGTCCATGCTTCAAGGTCCAACTTTACACCCACAACTATGAGAGAGAGAGAGAGAGAGAGAGAGAGAGAGATTAATACTATACTATAACTATAAAAAGACACACAAACAGGATAATTACAGTTCCTATCACCAGCTTTTTCCTTCTCTCAGACGTTTCACGTGTTTTGAGATAATGAGATAATGGATGATGGATTTGACAAAAGCAACTCAACTCTGTTGTTCGGGACAAACTCTGTGTGTAATTTCACTAGTCATCCACCGGAGCAGGACATGTAATGTAAACAATAAATAACTACTCACTGCAACTCACAACAAGATCAAAGAACAACTTTATAGTACTTTTATAGTCCCATGACTACTACATTACTACTCTGACTACTCTGATAGACGACTATTTCCAAGTATTTATTTATTTATTTTTGGTTTATCTTCCCTTAGGAAGTAAATAATGTAATAAATACAATGAAATAAACAGATACACACTGAAAGTACTAAATTATGTGCACTAAGGACATTCATATACCATTTATCAAAAACTTGTATTTATTATAATATGAAGCTGATGTGTATAAATGGCAAGATGAATCTATTACCCGCTGGCTTGATGCTCCTGGAGCCCACTGTAATGTCCACTGCTGTACTGACCAAGATGCCGATTGTGTCATTCTCTTGATCCTGGACGATTGTGTTTGCTTTAAGAGAGAGAGAGAGAGAGAGAGAGAGAGAGAGACAGAGAGAGAAAAGATACATGGAATTTCCCAACATGCTCAAAGCAAAGAACGAGCAGACTGACAGGAATACAGAGGTGAAAAGCAAAATGTGAAATAATATCCATTTTACATATTCAGAATTGTGCACCGATCCCAGGAACTTGTGCGAATTTACAAACCATGATTATTATTATTATTGGCATTCTTATTCTTATTTATTCAAAAACATTTTGGTCACAATGTAGGCACAATTTTACACCTGCTTTCAGAAACATTTCTGTGTTTTTACTTACGACTACGATAAGGTGCTCTAAAGATATAGCCTTTGTTGTCCAGACTGCGGCGGTAGTAACTGGCATTAAATGGCTCTGGATCCTCATCCCATGTCTCAATAGCTCTGATACACACACACACACACACACACACACACACACACACACAAATACAAATTGAGGAAAATAAATATGAATGGCAGTAATCGCAATGCTACGCTATTAGACCTGGAATCAGACTCACTTATTGGGAAAAATACGAGTTATGCCTCCATCTGTAGCTGCAAATACGGCCAGAAATCCATACCTAGAGAAGCGGGAAAGGATGCACACAGACACACCCGATTGTGTAGGACAGAACTAAAAGTCGCAGTAAGTGTGTTATTTAGAGACACCCCCCCCCCTACACAAATCTATTCATTTGTGTAGTAGATGAATTTGCACTGACGTGTTGAGGTCTTTTGTTTTCCACACTTTCTCCACCAGCTGCCTGATAATGCCCGTGTCCAGGATCAGGTTATGCAGAAGGAAGTTGTCACCTTTGTTGGATCCGTGTGAAAGACACATTAAAAGGTTGATTAATTGTGCACAGGGTTTACGCTGCTAAAATAATTCTCCCCAAAATTGGAGCTAATGAATTCGCTACAAGACAGACCGACTTGTCACCTGATTCAGAAAGAGAAATCTGTCATTATTGACGTACTCAATGTACGTATGATTAAGTAGATATCTGCAGTACGACTCTACTGCTTTCCAAAATTCATACACGAGTGGAGGTTATTATAACAGCAAACGAGCGCTAAGTGTCAAAAATGTTCCAAAAGTTTAGGAGTACACAAACAAATGTTTGATACAAAAGATACTACTATCATTAAAGGTTCAAAAAAATTAAATGATCTACAACCCCCCCCCCTCCCTCCCTCCACCCAAGAATGAAATCCCTGGACCCAGAGTAGTGTGGGTAGCATATGGAGGGGGTTTGTGATCATCAGTGTTGGGGAGTGACTAGTTACATGTAACGGCGTTACGTAATTCCATTACAAAATAAATGTAACAGTAATTCGTTCCAGTTACTGAGAAAAAATGTGGAATTAAATTAGAGTTACTTATGAAAATGTTAAAGATTATAAATAGGGTTCCAGATGAACAATGGGGGTCCTGTTGCAGTTTCATTTAGAAAAAATTATAACCTATTTTTTCCGAGGGTTTGAAACTTTTTTCTTAGAATATTAACTTAAAGTGCCCCCTAGTGGACAAATGACAGTAAGCCAATGTAATCAGTTGCTTTATTTTTTATAAATTAATTGAAAAGTTAAAAAACTACTTATTATACTACTTTTATAAATTAATTGAAAATTGAAAAGTTAAACTACTTATTACACTTCCCAACACTGGTGATCACTAATGAAAATAATAACTTACCACACTCAGTTATATTACAGTATATTTATTTTTGACTATTTGTTATTTGTTTGACTGGTCACTTCATTGAATAAAACCTCAAACAAACCTAAAACCCACAAATATTTTTTTCTTTATATATATAATATATATATATATATATATATATATATATAGATATATATATATATATATATATATATATATATATATATATATATATATATATATATAATAGCCCATATGATTTTTTTTTAATCATAATCTTGATCTTGGTTCAGTCAGAATCTGTTTAAAGGCTGAAAAATGTTAGTAACAGTCAGTGTTTGGTAATCAGTTATTAATACATCAGGATATTCATTGCCTCACATTTTTTGGAGTCTGGCGTAACTTTCTCCATCAGGGCGATGAAGTTGGTCAGGAACTCGGTGTTGTTGCCGGTAAGCTCCAGCTCCTTGCAGTATTCCCTAAGAAGCAGTTTAACAATTGTTTAACACACACATTCCAATCTCGCACGCTAACAGAGAAAATGGCGCCTCGTTTCAAAATAATTGGCGATTACATTCTGATCGTCGAATGTTTTACGACACCTTTAATACAAACACATGTTTACGCACGGTATTCACGCCACTGAAGACAAACACCAAACAACACACCCTGAAACACAGCAAATACATGTGCAGGCAGAAGAGCATGCACCAAAAAAAAATGCAATGGCTCAGCAAGTGCTGCAACATGCAACAGCCAAACCAAAGTCTGTGAATGAGTAGGTCACACGAAACAATGGTCCTTTTCATCACAGCTGCAAAATCTGAGTGTAGGCAAATTCCTCGTATATATCAGTTTATCAACAATTAACATCACGCCACTTAACAACCTGAACAATAAGTGTTTTGTCGTTCGATGTCATCAAGCATGTCAATGAATACAGTAAGTGCCCGTCACTGTGAATCTTTACATTGAGGGATTAATATAAAGGCCTGCAATGAATCAACTTTTTTACTGTTCATTTCTTTCTGTTAATCAGCTTTAAATTGTTGTTATAAAATGATTACAGAAACGTTTATGTTTCGATGTGTAAAACTGTGTACTGACTGTAAATGTACAATTCAGCAGGATTTTAACATTAGATTATAACTGTATTAAATGTAAACAAATCTACTAATAATATTAAAGTCAGTTTTCTATAATTAGTTTGTTTGTAAATACTACAATGTAAAAATCTAAATAGTGGCTGGTGAGAGTCGATGTTAAATACATTACATATAAATATTAGGGAGGTGTGTAGCTTAGTGGTGTTGCACTCTGGACCGGAAGGTCGCAGGTTTAAATCCCACCAACATGAAGTTGCCATTAGTGGACCCATGAGCAAGGCCCTTAACTCTCAGTTGCTCACTTCTGGAGATGGGCGTCTGCCAAATACTGTAAATGTAAACTATAGCTATTGATAAACAAAAAAAAGGATTATTTATTGCAACTGAATTCTATCATACAAAATCAACTGAATTGAAAATCAAATGGAATGAAATGGAATTTGTACAGGACCTGGCCCTGGTCGTAAGTACAGAACAGTATCGGTACAGTAATAGATGTTTTCTCCTCAGCCTTCCGCATAATACATGATTCATAAGGCGATAATATGATTTTTCTGCCGTATAACAGAAGGCGCCCAGGTTTATAAGAAAAGCCGCCTCTGCTGAGTTCATTTTATTGGTATTTTATGCTTCGCCTGCATGAAGGTGTCATTTGGTGCGTGTAATTCCGATGTTTATTGTGTGTGAAAACGCGGCGGTTAAAGTTGATTCATTGACAAATCGACACTCATTTTGGTGCCGTCTTGTGAATTTTCGTTCGCGACGTCCGTCACATCCGAGGACCCTTCCTTGTTTTTCGATAAACTTTGATGAAGAAGGACCATTGTTTTCTCCAAGCCATGAAGAAACAAAAAGCTGAATTTGGAGGAATATTAGAATCAAGGGAAAACTTCTACTACACATGTTTTACTAAATGATCCATCTTTGACACTTGAGAAAGAGAGAGTGGAAGACTATAGAGAATAAAAAAAACACACAGCAATACACACCTGGAACACAATGTATACACACACACACACACACATACACACAATCACGCTTTGAATGATGGCCACTACTATTAGCTACTAGGCACCTCGAGGACATAAAGAAGATGGTGTATGTTCGTTTACAGATAAAACATGGACAGATCAATCAAGGTGGGCTCAAGCAATTACGCAGGACTACCTTGGGGCTATCAACACATGTCCCTCTGACTCAAAAGTGTGTGGCAGCAGAGATTCAAAATCTGCAACAGAAAGGGGGCAAGATTATCCAGGGAAGTGGCGAGCTCAGGTGAGCAGGGAAGAGAGTCTGGGAGAGAGAGAGAGAGAGAGAGAGAGAGAGAGAGAGGAAAAAAAAAAAACAGCAGCTGCTCTTCAACAGGTGCAGGGGCACAGCGAGGTGGTGGGAGGAGGAGGGGGGGGCGAGGTGGACGTTACCATAGCAACACCGAGGGAATCACGGGGTGTGGATGGACCACTGTTAGCCAATATGGTGCCTCGAATTCGAGTCCTATCACTGGGCGTCAAAAAGAAGGCGCTGCAATTGTGCTTTTTGTAGTGACCTGCACAAATCGCACGCCGAGGCACCAGTGAGTTTTTGCCGATGCTTTCGCACGTCGGAGAACTGGCTCAAACCTTCGCCGCCGAATGAATCGAGTTCTCCGACACCATGCGCGCAAACCATTCGCCATTCGGGTTTCTACAGGCATCAACATGGCCAACTATTTTGCAGGAAAGGTGGTGAGGCGGGGAAGAGGAGGAGGTGGGAGGGGGGTCCTGATGGAGGTGTTCACTTCTCAGACTGGCACGGTGGACCGTGCGTTCGTTTTTATGTGCTACACAATCGACGGACGTGCACTGCATTGTGAAAGGCAAGAAACGGGGCAACGTGAACCAACACCAATGTTAAAAGCTGATGCATCGTTTCAACCTGCAAAAGTATGTGCATTGTGATCACTGTAGTGCCCAGGTAGTATCCTGACCGCAATGCCGCGCATATCCCGATCGGAATTTCTGTGGAAAGTGCTTGATTGGTTTGCCATGGCAGTCTGAGGGGTGATAAAAGGGCAAAGGAGTCAAGCTGATGGAAACACGTGGGAGGGGGGAGGGGTTGTAGGGTGAAGGGCGGTCTCACAGACGGACTACAAACGACTCGAGAGCTATCGCGCGTTCCAGCAAACTTTTAAAGGAAAACCTGCTTTCGCTCCTTTTGCCGGCGTCGAGACTTTAAATCTAAAAGCGTCGGCACTAATGAATCCAATTTCATACTATTTGATCAAAGTAAGAACTAAAACACTCCGGCGCTATTTGCAGTACAAAAAAAAGAAAAAAAAAAGAATTTCACGCTCGGTGTACGTCTCAAAGATGTTGCGACAATGTCGCGGGATAATTGGAAAGACTCCTTTTGTGCCTGCCGCTTCGGCCCTGGAGTACGGTGCGTGATCGAAATCCATCTAGGACTAAAGACACTGAATTCCACTGAAATCTATCTCTTCATTCAGTCTTCCTCTAGGATGCACAGTTAGCCACGATGTTTAGCCACTAACTTGTTGAAAGGAGCATACATTAGCATGATACAGCAACAATGCAGTGTCAAAGTCTTTCCAACGACCCTGTGACCTGTGTGTCACATATACGAGATATTACAGGTCGTAGCTCGAATGTACAAGAACAGACGTATGCATGTTCGGAAAAGCACCTCGACATGACCTGGCATTGTGTGCGTCTCAATCAGATCTATAGTTCGATTCGAATTCCATTTCCCAACAGACACACACTTACACACTTTGGGTCACCCAGTAAATCCTGGAGTAAAAGGTTCATTCCTTTTGTCGTTCAACAAACCTTTGTATCCCGTTTGCCACTTTTGGTCTTCTGTACACTGATCCCAATTTGAGCCGCCCCTACAATTCCCCCTGCTGTTCTCCTGACTACTTGCATGTTCACCCATTCTGAGACTTCTGTCCTTTTACGTTCGCGGTTACTGTATCTACATCACGAAATGGTGCCGTAAAAGAGACCGCGGAAAACCTGTGACCTAGCTTGATATTTCTGTTAAGGATTTCCCTTATTTTAGTGATTCTGAATATTATTTGTTATAGTTAGTTTGAGTCTAATAATGATTTTAACGAAAAACACTAAGCACAGCCAGTAAGGTGTCTGTGTACCAGTGCACCTGTGTACTCATGTACACAATATACAAAGGTCTGATTCCCCGTGTCGGGAGTTAGAGAGCAAATCGAGATGCACCCTATGAACCGACTTTATCATTCCTATTAAAATAATGTCTGATCGTCTGAGCTACTATTGAAGAACACAACATCTGCGAGGAAGTAAAATAAACACGTCCACCTATTCCTACTGCTCACGCCGATTCAGAGACTGGGCCGGAAATAACACAAGAGAGGGATAGACAGAGTAAAACAGATAGAAAAGATTCTGCAAGAGGTGGTGAAATCCAACATTTCTTTGTTTTTGTTGTGATGTGTGCAGAACATTTTGTTGATATATTTTCAGAATGCAAATGATTGAGGTCTGATTATGGTAGAGAGAGAGAGAGAGAAAAGAAGGAATAAAAAGAATGAAAAAGAGAGAGATGTGTGTGCGCTGCAACAAGAGGGGAAAGTGAGGAAGAGATAGGAGAGGAGAGTGGTGGAAGGCAAGGCCAGCAGGGGGAACAGAGGAGGCAAGCAGGCTGGAACAGGTGAAGGTGGGTGTCAGCAGGAGGAAGGTGTGTGTGTGGAGGGGTATGAGGACGAGAGAACAAGGGGACAAGGGTAATATAGGGAGGGGGAGGAGGAGGAGGTGGAGGTGGACCAATATGGAGTATACTTGCCCGTGGTGTCTTTTACTGTGTGGATCCGTCAGAGAAGGAGTGAGCAAGAAAAGAAACAGGGGGGAATCGGGTAGGAGAGGAGGAGGGGGATCACAGACAATATTTTATTCAATTTACTGTTTGAATAAAAATATTGTTTTTGTTTTAAGAAGAAGGAAAAATCAAGTGAGTTAAAACAAAGAAAAAGAAAAGAAAAAGAAATGAACATGGAACTGAACGAAAAACGGCAAAAAAAAAGAGTAAAAACATCAAACTCTGGCAAACACCATGGCTGAAATTTACACAAAGACATTTCAGAACACACTGGCACAGTCATGACTGATGTAACATTAAAAAAAAAAAAAGATTAGAAACACGTACGAGTATATGCTGACGAAGGAGAGGAGCAACTGGGTCGAGAGATAGAGAGAAAGAGAGAGAGAGAGAGAGAGAGAGAGAGAGAGAGAGGAGAGAGAGAGAGAGAAAGAGAGAGAGAACGAAAGAAGTGAGAGAGACCCACAAAAAAAAACCTCCGTCTCCAAGTGCTGAACAAATGCCCGGTCGCAGGGCATTATGTTTTTCTGCATAAATGATTCCAAAGCTGAGTACAGAAGACATACAGTTAGCATTCCGGAAAAAAAAAAAAAAAAAAAAAAAATCATAAAATCATAAAATCACACAAAAATGGAAATCAGGGGAAGTGAAAAGATTCTTTTCACACGTCCCATACACACAATTCAAAACAAAAAAGTGCTTCAGAATCATCTTCATGAAGAGAGAAGAGGCGAGAGCAAAAGAAAAATAATGGTCACCATTATTTTCAACTGAACATAGTAACACAATAAAACCCCACAGCTTTCACCTTTCTGTCATTTTTTTCAGGGGAGGGGGGCGAGGGGTTTTTCTTTTCAACCCTGTAGGGAAAGAAAAATCCCCTCACGATACAGAACAGCATGAGGACAAGAAAAAGGAGGGGGTGGGGTGGGGTGTATGATAAAGGAAGAGGAAAGGAAGGAGGGAGGGGTGGGGGGACAGAAGAATATTCCCATTCTTTTTTGTCACACCCCAATGACTTTGAGGAGGAGCGGAGGAAAGTTTTTGCGGAGTCCGTGTTGCTGGTCCATAGCCGGCGCTGCTAGAGGTCACCTGGTCTGGGTTCGGTTTAAGAGGAGAAAAGGGAAGCCGGGAGGAATAACCTGAAGGAGGAAGGGGGGGGTGGAGACAGACTCAGGGCTGTCTAGGGCTTTCGAATACTTACACTGGACTTGCAGGATCTGATCGCTGAGGTTGGCCCTGATGTGGTTCTCGCTGTATGTGGGCAGCACCAAACCCAGACTGCAGAACACAGAACATAATACTGAATTTAGACACGGCTAGTGGAACTCAGAATAGCATACCATGGTCTTCAAAACATATTCATACACCAAAAAGTGGGGACATTCGTGTACCAGGATTGAAATAGATTTCAAAATGATTCAAAATGATAAAATATGGATGGAATGCCAACCCATCGCAGGACACACACACACACACACAACACTACACATTCATACACTAGGGACAATTTTCCAAGGTGCCAATCAACCTATCGTGCATGTTTTTGGACCGGGGAGGAAACCGGAGAACCCGGAGAAAAAAAAACCCCCTGAGGCACGGGGAGAACATGCAAAACTCCACACACACATGGCTGAGACGGGAATCGAACCCGGACCCTGGCGGTGCGAGGCGAACATGCTAACCACTAAGCCACCGTGCCCCCTTATAATTGTATACATTTCTCTCAAAATCTCTTTCGTTAATAAAATTATTGATTATTTAATATTTATTTTACTCTGGAAACTATTCTCTCAATATTCATTTCTTGTTCATTTCAATGTTCCCTTTTTCAGAAGTGGCTCCTTTTAAGAATTATGCTATAAACTGGTGATATGTTTAGCGTACGGAAGCGCATTGCATTCAGAAAAGAAAAATAAGCTTCCGTAATACGGATTCGGGAATGCAATGCGCTTCTGTAAGGTTCCATATGGTAATAAACGCTAATATGGTGAAGAGCGCAGCTAGAAGGCGTAATTTAGGTGAAAAGTGAAATGTAGGAAGTGTGAATAGGAATGCACTGAAGTTTCTTTATTCATTTGTTCTTTTTTGCTCTTTGTTGGTTTTGTTCATTTGCACTAGTTTTAATGCTTTCAAGCACTGCATAAAATAGCAAGTAAAAGTACATTATATGTATAATATATATATATATATATATATATATATATATATATATATATATATACATTTTTTGAGGACGACTGCCCATTTGATTCATATGTGCTTTCTGAACAGTTTGTCCCATTTGCTGTTATTATAACCTCCACTTTTCTTGATCGCTACTTCATCCAAAGGCATCGTGTTCAATTGTGTTCCTCCAAATTATGGGGTAAAATTCAGGGTAGGGGGAAATTAGAGCTTGATATCCAAATATAGTGTTGAAACAAAATCATCTCACAACAGATTAACTATCTTGAAATATTTGACTATCATTAGAGAGATCATAATAAGTAATGAAAAAAAGTTAAAAAAGGTTCCCCTTGGCTGACCTCCGAGTTCATCTATACTCAAATACTACTTATTTTCCTTAATCGTTTTATCCTAGTCAGGGCTTTTTGGTTAGCACATCTATTTCACATTTGAATGTTTTGGAAACACAAATCTCAGGATCAAACCCTGAACTCTGAACTCAGTGGTGTAACAAACTATTTTCTCACCCCTAATTTCATATAAAGCACATTCTAAAACAGCCCGAAGTGTTACAATAACACGTGTTTTGTACTGTACTTACCTGTAGTCTGTGCCATCTACTGGCGTCCAAATATAAGTCCTTGTTACCTGGTCGATATAACGCTGTAGAAAAGAAAACAAACATATTTCACATTCATACATAAGAACATTGACTTTTCTTCCTCTTCTCTAATACAGATCCGGATAGTTTGAGTATCTTATTGATTCCAGGACCCATCCCATATGACATAAAGTACCACTTTAATTATAATTAGAAGTATAATATATACCACATATTGTATACTACAGACAAAACCAGTCATGTCTCTGATATTTGCTAATAATTCCAGATAAAGATTTCTAAGACATATGTACATTTCTTTATCAAATACAATTCCAATCAGTGAGAGGATCTGATGTGGAGGGTTTCGGCCTAGATTTTTATACTGTGTGTCATTGTTGTATCAAACAGATTAACTTCTAATAGAATATTTTACTGGCCAGGGATGCAAGTTCTTTTTCTTCCTTATGCACCAGAATAACGGTTTTTCTAACCTAATGGACTTACAGTGTTGGGGAGTAACTAGTTACATGTAACAGTGTTAAGATAAATGCAATAGAAATGCGTTACAAATACTGAGAGAAAATGTGTAATTAAATTACAGTTACTTAGAAAATGTTAAAGATTACAAATAGGGTTACATCTGAACTATATCATGTAAAATCAGTGCTTTAGACGACGGCATGTTTTTCAACTGAAACGTGATTTGGATTTGGATGATGACAATCTGCTGCAGTTTCATATCGATAAATAGAACCGATTTTTTTCAGAGGGTCTGAAACCTTTTTCTTAGAAAGTTAACTTAAAGCGCCACCTAGTGGCTACATGAAAGAAATCAAAAAGTAATCAAATGTAATCAGTTACTTGACTTTTATAAAGTAATTGAAAAAGTTACATGACTTGTTACATTTTGAATAGGGTCATTTGTAATCTGCTACATTACATTACATTTCCAAAGTAACCTTCCCAACACTGTGGACTTATCACTCTCATGTCCTAGTGCAATGTAGTCATTAACATTAAGTGCTTGGCCGTTAAAAGGGACTTCCATAACTCACTTATGTGTTAAGTACAAAATTCCATGTGCTACAGAGCACTGTCTCAAAGCAATTCAATTAATTAAATCAAATGTGAATTTTGTAATTTTTTTGACACAACTTCTTCCACTTTTTTAATCTCTTGATTTCAAGGCACAATAGCGAGTGGATTGTGTTTCCAAAGCGCTGATAGAGACGTGCCGTTATTTCCTGCCTGAACTGTGCAATGTGACACATATAGAGCTGGTTAACCCTGACAGTGCAGCGGATAAGACTGCAATGACCATGAGATAAAGACATGATTAATATATCCCCTAAGAAGGCTCCATTATTTTGCGGGGGTACAAAAAAAACATTAAACAGGAAATAAGCTTTCTTAATAAGCTTAGGACATGAGGAGTTTGTTTTTTCAGCGTCCTACATTACTGTTGCCTAATAGAAACAGTATGGACTCTGTGTGTTGCCGTACCTTGTCAACAGACTTAACAAGCGTCTTGATTTTCCTCTGACCAGGCTTCCCGTCGATCATCTGGCGGCGGATCTGAGAGACCAACCAAACATCGTATAATTCATTTAATTCATTTGTCAACCCACTCACGCAATAAAAAATATACATATCTATATTCTGTTTTTGTTTACCTCCTCCTTGTTGTTGTCTGACAGCTCTGCATCCAGGAAGTCAAGTGTAACCGGTTCTCTGAAATTAATGATCTGAAAAAAAAAATATACAGGACTGAATATCTTCAAAGAAAGACTTACATCCATCTATAAACAACACTACACAACATTTATATAGTCCCATTTCCTGTTTATTGTTTCTTCTCCTTACCTTAGGTTGTAAGTTTGGGTGCAGCAGAACATAGCCATTGGGGTCTATGGCAAAAGTGTAACCATTGGCTCCAAGCTGCATAAAATAAACACAAACAACAAAAGTAAAGCATTATATATATATATATATATATATATATATATATATATATATATATATATATATATATATATATATGTGTGTGTGTGTGTGTGTGTGTGTGTGTGTGTGTGTGTGTGTGTGTGTGTGATGTGTGTGTGTGAGAGAGAGAGAGTAAGAGAGAGGGGGGGGAAGATGAATGATATGACTTACTTTATACCGTGGTGTGAGCTGCTTAATTTCACTAAGCGCAACATCTACACCCATGACTCCTAAAATAAGCTGATTCTGCAAAACAAAAAGAGAAAGATATTAACGGAGAAATGCGACTGTAGCATATTATGGCCACAAGGTGGCAGAATCGCTATATAAAACAAACAAAGCAAAAAAAAAAAACAAAAAAAAAAAAACACGGCACCATGTTTCAAATGTCCTTCATTGTCAATGTCATACTAACAACCAACTCCTAGCTTTTTCTACATGGAAAGATTCATTACGTTATACTTAATGTTATGTTAAACTATTGTAGTGTGTGAAACAACGATTTTATATAAAAAAATAATACTCATTATATATATATATATATATATATATATATATATATATATATATATATATATATATATGATATATATGTGACATGTATATATCATATTAAAATGGTAATTTGCAATAGCAACAAGAAATAACCTTAGCGTCCTTATCAGCAGTAAGATTGAAGACCGGCATTGTCCCAGTAATGACCAAACCCAAGCCCTAAAAAGAAAAAAACAAAAAGAAAAATAATGCATGCGGTAAATCTTAATCTCCACACCAGCAGAACGCTGAGAAAGACAAATGCTGAAATGGGTTAAAAAGAAATAGATCTTTTGCAAAATTGAGCATATTTACTTTTCACAGCACATTGACTACATACACAAAACAAAGCACGAGGGGTCTAATGGGAGTTAATCCATAAAACAGCCACGCTCGGAAAGGCGTTTGGAATCGCACTGAGAGGAAAGTATGTGGCGGTGAAGAAGACAACAAAGAGGAGGTGAAAACAGAAAGTCAGCCCATTACTGACAACAGGAAGAGCAGGGAAATCGGACAGGTTGTTGCACAGCTGCATTGTAATTAGAGTACGAGCGGAAACGGAAAACAACCAAAAATGACGGCGGCGAAAGAAGATCACTCGAAGTGCATGTACTTTCTTAAATCTTCTTTTCACAAAGGTAATGTTCCCACCCTGTGAAACCTCCTGATACGCTGTCATCCATTCTGTTTCTGACCGACTCTCTTCTTTTCATCCCACTCTGCTGTAGGTAAAGTTTCCCTCAGAGTCGAGCTTATACACTTTTTGGAAATGGCTACAATAATTCGTAAATTGGTGCTATTCATATGGACAGCGTTTGCAGGTTATTACAGGAATTAAGTGAATAATGCCGTCTGAACACTTAATCTATCTCTCTCTCTCTCTATCTATTTTTTTTCTTTTAATTGTTCTGAAAACAATTCCGTCCTGTGGCTTTCGACGCGCACTTTTCTCCTCCTTGCTGTTATACAACTATCCAAATGCTATAACTAATAATAAATTAATAGTATTATTAATGGGACAGATATTTTTTCCAGTGTTAAAAACAATAGTAATAAAATAATAAGACAATTAGGGCAGTCAAAGTCAATGCCTTATTAACATTAAAATGCTGTGTAGTGCCGTTATAAATCATTTTAATGAGCTACGACCAATTGTATTAAAATATAAATACATAAATATAAAAAAGGGCAAAATTAAAAACTTCAGTGCAGTGCTGAACTAAACAATTTATAATCAGTAAACATAAGTTTCAAATCAAGTGTCAACTTGGCCATTATTTAAAAAAATGCATCAATTAAAAGCGTCTGTGTGGAAGCCGCGAGAGTTCTGTTTGGTGACCGGATGATTTATGGCATTTAAAATACTGTAATTACTTTAAAACATTTGCATGTATATGTTGTCTTCATGATCTACGCTGAGTTTGGTTTCAGTAATAATAAACAAATATTTTCATACAGAATCCATATATGTTCATGCCAATAATTTTACATTATTAATTTAAGGTACATTTAAAACAGATAAAGAAAATATGTGATTAAGTTGTGATTAAACCCTTGCAGACGACTGTCGCAGAAATCGCATCAACATGCTAACTGCTAATGCTTTTTATTACTCCAGTGCCAGTTGATGCATATTTGACACGTAACATAGATCATATTGGAGGCACTAATTGCACAATTATGCTTGAAAGCCAAAAACACACATAATTATTATTATTATTTTTTTTATATGACTGTAAATAAATTCAGGCAACAAGGGGTTAATCGCTCACGACGATAATGATATAATAGTTGACAGCCTGTTGATAATGTGAGGATCTAATGATCGAGTGTTTGGGCAGACTGAAGAACACTGAGCTACACAAGATGCGGCCGAACTTTCTCACCAGAGCATCCTGGTACACGTTGGTCCACTGAACTTGCTTAGCTTTGTTGCCTGCTAACACCATGGGCCTTCCCAGAACATCTAGATACTCCTGTGGAGGAAGAAAAAGAAAACAAAAAAACAAATCTTCAAGCAGTCAAAACAAGCCACATAAAAAGTAGGACATGTAGTGAAATGCTTTTATTATGAAATAAAGAAATAAAATAAATTCCAGTAAAAATATAAAGTATAATAAAACTATAAAAGGCGACTGTAAAATATACAAATATAAGGATGAAAAACAAATTCTACAAAAAATGCACAAAAAGACGGAAAGGCAGTCGGGGAAAGATCCAGTCCAGCTATTTCAGCTAGTCCAGGAGTTAAGCATGGCATATGGTAATAATAACAATGACATGATACTGCTGAATAAAGAATTTTTGAGAAACTGACAGGAAAAGACTGTTATATTTGTTTCTTATGGTGGGTTTTTAAGTTTTAAAACCTATTTTATAATTTTTATAGATTAAAAAGTGAATTAAACTGAATTAAAATTGCACTTTTTATCCTTATCTAGATTCACACTTTTTCGACCATGAGGCTGCATAATGACACGGTTACACTGTGCGGAGAATGACAGGGTGGATGTCCACCATGTGAATGCCTGCTCTGGACTCCTGACGCAACATTTTATCGGGGCTGGGACCGGCACTAATAACGCACTGGCTTGTGCCACCCTAACGGCTGGTGCAGACTGAGCAATTGGGGGTTAAGGGCCTGCCTCACGGGCATACAAGTGGCAGCACGACCGTGCCGGGACTCGAACCAGGGACCTTTTGATCTGAATCACTGAGTTACCACCTCCCCTTCTTCCTTGCTCTTATATTTATTCCAAGCTACTGATTTTGCAATCCTTTAAGGCACATATAGGGATGTATATTTCCAAAAATGTAGGCCACTGTTTTCACTGTTCTTTTCCTGTAGTACAAACACATCATGTTATAAAACGTTTTTCCAACCAGTAGGACACCAACCCATAGAATGGTAAATGCAGTAACTCCAGTCCCCGTAGAATCCAGTTTTATATGTCAATTGGGTACTCTGATGACCATACAAACCTTTTCTCTACCCTCATTAAAGTTGACACGGTATATAATGTGAAACGCTGAACCTCTTCAGCCAAGAAAAGCAGTGTTCACACCTCCGTAAGCACAGCAAACTCTCTCCGGACAAATGGCCTCGTGCGGAAACGAGCCTTACCAACCCTGTACACGTGCCAGCAGCGAGCGACTCACTGACCCTAAAGGCAGGAAACAGCGGCGTGTGCACATTAAAGCCATAGAAATAGCTCTTATTCCACTTTATATATTCTTATTCATCGTCAGAACATGGAGGTGCTGACAAGCGTGACCTAATCTATTATTAGCTCACTAAGGCACTGTTTAATGCCCCACAGGGAGGTCTTTCATCAGACAGGATGACAGGTAGACTATCAGACATTATCGTGCAGCAGAAAGAGACAGGAAGTAATCTTTCTCTCTCGCTCCAATTTGGAGACATTAAAACAGATGAACGACAGTCGGTGGGGAAAAACAACATGATAGATAGACGTGGAGGTCTATGATACTGACATCTAAGATTCTAATTATTTCCGTTTTTTTTTTCCTAACGTTAATGTAATGGAAGGTTTTTGAAAATGTGAAAGAGAAGATTCCGCCTGATTATACGTCTGTATAATCTAAGCCTCCATAAAACCCTATATTAATATCACTAGAAACAAAAGAAGCGCACATAATCCTTAAAGATGGACAAGGCTTTGTAATAGCTACAACCTGTTTAAAAAATAAAATAAATAAAAACGTTTTCCATTTTCATTTAGGTGCATTTGTTATACAAAATCTAATGAATTATTAAGGGCTGAAAAAAAATTCTCATAATATTTTGATACTTTTTATATAGCTGTAAGACATAACATCTTAGTGTATACATACCATTGCTAAGTCATATTTTTGTTTTTTCTTTCGGCTTCTCTCGTTCTCCCGGGGTCGCTACAACGGATGGTCCGCATATTAGATTTGACGCATGTTTTTATGCTCGATGTCCTTCCTAACGCAACCCGCCCCGTTTATCTGGGCTTGGGCCCCGGACAAGGAACGCACTGGCTTGTGCAACTTTAACGGCTGGGGCAGACTGAGCAACTGGGGTCTTAATCAAGGGTTTAACCACCGAGCTACCACCTCTCCCAAAACATATATCAGGGGTCGGCAACCGTTATCACTCAAAGAGCCATTTAAACCCGTTCCTCATAGTACAGAAAACACTCGGAGCACCAAAACCCTTTTGATATTTAAAATGAAATAACATTGCATATAACGTTTTTTTTTTGTGCCTTTATGCTACGAATAAACTAAACTACAACGTGTCGCACTTATGAATGAATCAATGAACGACTGCAGAGAAAATGAAATTACATTCCTGAATGCAACAAAAACAATTTCAACTCCGAAAAAAAAGACGTTGGGTTGAAGGTTCCTTTCACGTAAAATACTCAATGTATATTTAAGTCCTTCCTGTGTTTATGGGGAAAAAAAGCACAGAATTTAAATCCACCGGCAGCAAATTAAAAATGCTGTCCCCTCTCTCTCTCTCTCTCTCTCTCTCTCTCTTTGTGCCGTCATTCTTTTACTGGCGCGTGCAGTCAACTGTCAACCTGAATAATAAAAGGACCATTTCACTGAACAATGAAATATGAATACATGCAAGAAGAAAAAAAAAAAAGGCAATAAAAATATTTATTATACTTGGTTAATGTGATTTCTGCTCCTGAATCTGAGCGCACAGCATCAGGACAAGACATTCGTATGTTTTATTTAAACGTTACCATGACCATAACCACCATAATCTTCAAATTTAGAATTACATTTTAAAATTACATACATTTTAATGAAATACTCCTGAATTTTTTTCCAAAGCCACGTTTTGCCACCTGTCATATACAGTGTAACCCATCATTTTATACTATTCTATATATCCAGAAGAACAAATCATTCAGAATTCAAAAGTCACAATCTGAAAGTTTTTAGTGTTATAGCAATGATGTGCATTGTGACCCAACCACAGAGACGATTATAAAGCTTTTACTAACTTTTAAACAGAAAAAAATATCTTTGTGAGTTTAAGTGGCCATGCTTTAAAATGTATTGATAAGTAGCATTTAGATTTGTTCACATTTATACTTAAAATTTTTGGGCCAAACGCCAAACACTGGCCCGTTTAGTGTCGTGGAATTATTAACGCAACCTTTGTAGTGAAAATTGGAACTGTAAAACACAATTCTTGTGGCAGGAATTATGCTGCTCTTAAAATTTCTAATTCACATTAGTGTGCTAGCCGAGATGAAAACTAACATGCAAAAAAAAATAAGTCCAGCTAACATTTATGTGACATATAGAGCAAGTTTTATTGTAAGATATATCATTAATATTATTATTATAGTCTGCAAATAAGACCTTTTCCTGGTTAAAACATATTTGGACAAGGTTGTATGGAAAAGCACTCCTATGTCAGCTCTCAGATGTCTATTATGAGGTTATTGTAAAAAATGTAATAAATGCTAGCCTCTAGCACAAGTCAAATGCGATGGCCTCTTCACACCGTTTTGTGTTCGAGGCTATGTCGTTATTAATGCCGTCCGCCACTTCCCCTTTAATTAGAAATACAGAATAATATAGACGTGGCTCTGAATCCAATCTTCGGAAGAGTTTCCCATTTTTTAAATTTTGTGCAGTTGGGCAATATACACCGTGTGGTTAAAGTTCCTGGACTATCCTCTGTGTTTACCTTCCTCGTAGGATGTCTCAGCACACTCGTAACAGTAGCCTGACCTTGGTATGCATCTTAAGTTCAAGCCATGATGACTCATTCGTGATGATGTATGAGTCTGCCTTTGTTTTTGACCCCACGGCTCTCACTTTGAATGAATATGTTCCGGGCGAAGATGTTAAATATTCCTGAGAAAAACAAAAATGTGGCTGCAATATAACGTGGCCCATAATTCGCAATAAAGCATGTTTTGTTTGTCTGTAGTAGAGTGTAGAGTAAACGGATGGTTATAACGCGCACACGGTGTCTAGCGCCGACCTGCCACGGGCTACACTCATCTGTTACAATACTCACAAAAAAACACACACACACACACACCAAAAAAAGGAGCGAAAGAGAGGAGAGACCCGTCATGAATTGAAAGAGGAGAAGAAATCCACACATCAGCTCACTGCCAAAGTCTTTCAAATCCCAGTATTGAATGCGTCACTGGAGCTAGCTTTGTGGCTCCTGATGTGTGTAGGCCACCAAAGTAACAAAATGTGACAGTAGAACAGGCAGTCATGGGGTGCACAGGTGTGTTTCTCCCACTCAAACACACACACACACACACACACACACACACACACACACACAAGCACACACACACACCCACATACCCTGTCACGCTCACACCTGCTTCAGATAGGCTATTAGAATAAGTGGCAGGTCTCTGAATAAAATTACACTCAGTCTAATGAAACAGCTGACAGTCTATTCACGATGCTGATTAATGCGCCTGAGGGGAGGTTAGTTCGGTCGGAGGAAGGAGAAGAAGGAAACGGAGTGTATGTTGCAACATATGGAAGATGGGGAGAAGGCGCAGAATGCAGGAAATAGAGAATGAGAGAGAGAGAGAGAGAGAGAGAGAGAGAGAGAGAAAGAGAGAGAGAGAAAGAGAGAGAAAGAGAGAGAGAGAGTGTTTGTTAGGTGAAAGTCGATAACTAAAGACACACTGGTGTCACAGCAGTTCACATCAGGGATTTGGCACTCGAATGCTCGACTTCACTGAGAGTACACAAATAAAAGCCTTCCTTTTATTCTCTTGTTACTGTGCATTCAAAGAATTGTGAAATCACCACAAATATCATGTTAAACATGGTCATTAATCCTCCAACCACAAACATGCACATGGAAGAGCTCACCTGTGTGTTGATTCTGATGGCTCCGATGGAGGGGATCTCAAAGTAGTATCCTGGTGAACAGCAAAACAGAAAACAAGAAGAAGCAGCAAACTGAGTGAAAAAACGTTTAGGGATGCATCAGTACAAATCAAGAATTAGACACCAGGTACGTGCAGTAAGAAGCCTTTAATAAGCATCTCATCGTGAGTGTAACACCTACCGCAATAAGCCACCTTGAACATAGGGGGAACTATGTGAGAATGCTACCACGTTGGTCATTGCAATGAGAATAGTCACCAACATTGAGAATCTTGGATTCTCCCATCCCACAGGATTAAGAATGTTCCATCAGATCACCAGCAGTCTTTCAGTCAGCACTTGCACCCCCCAGGGGTGTGTGCTGAGTCCCATTCTTTATGCTCTTTATATTCGGGAAGGTGCATCAACGCATCCTACCAAAGGCATAATTACGTTTGCAGATGACACAAATGTGATTGTACTCACGTTCTACTGCATATTTATTTCATTTTTTTGAATGTGCGATTCTCCAATATTTAAGTGTATTTTTAAGTTAATCATATCTTACTTTCTTTTGACTTTCTTAGTTAAGCACCTTAATTTAATTTTGTTGCAACATGTGCATTGACAAATAAAGAATTCTATTCTTACACTAAGTGCTCCAAAATTACAGCAATCTCTTCCCATCACTCTTTATATTAGCGATTATTAGTAATGGGGTATGTGTTGGTTTCAAGCGTATTGTAAGATATCTGGACCATGTACTATAGAACTCGGGTTCCCAGAAGCCCCTGCCTAGGAACCAAACTCAGACTATACTCCCTGTTTCCTGCAGGAGGACTATTTACGGGACACATTCCCGCACACAAAAGGCTGTTACATTAACTGTCGGACGCGGACAATAGTGTGAAGACAGACATGACAGGCGTGGAGAGAGAGAGAGAGAGAGAGAGAGAGAGAGAGAGAGAGAGAGTAAAGGATACAAATGCAGGCTTTAATAGATAATAGTCAGGCAGGCAAAGGTCAACAAGGACAAATGGTCAAATCAAGGGTAAAGACAAAAGAGTAATCCAATCTCAATAGCCGAGAGACCTTACAGGAAATTCTGCAGGAAACAGGGAGTTTGGTATATCATACTGGGACTTCTGTGGAACATGGCATTGTGGTTCTTTCCCAAACTGGTACTGTTACATGTTCCACCAAGACAACAACAATGTCACTGTAAACGAATCCATCTCTATGAAGAAATATCTTGAATAGTCTGCAATGGAAAAACCTCAAACTTATTTAACACCTTTGGGATAAACTGGGATTCTGACTGCACCCCAGCACTCCTCACCTTACATGCAGTACCTGAATTAACACCACTGTGGGTAAATGAGGACAAATCCCTATAACTCATTCATTCATTCATTCATCTTCTACCTCTATATCCGATATTCCCTCGGGTCACGGGGAGTCTGTGCCTATCTCAGGCGTCTAACGGCATTAATTCAGGATACACCATGGATGGAATGCCAGCCCATCGCACACACTCACATTCACACACACATTCACACACTAGGGACAATTTTCCAAGGTCCCAATTAACCTACCGTGCATGTTCTTGGACCGGGGGAAACCGGAGAACCCGGAGAAAAACCCCCTGAGGCACGGGGAGAACATGCAAACTCCACACACACACATGGCCGGGACGGGAATCGAACCCGGACCCTGGAGGTGTGAGACGAACGTGCTAACCAATAAGCCACTGTGCCCCCATGACTACACTCCAAAATTACCCTTTTCCTAAAAGAGTGAAGGCTATTGGCAATTATAACAGCAAATAGATGTTTACTTAAAAAATACATGCAAATCTAATGGTTAGGTCTCCATAAATGTTTGCCTATACACCATATGGACAAAGGTATGTGGACACCTGACTATAAGATTCACATGTGCAGATAAATAATTACCTTAATGAACCAATGAAATCCCCCTCCAATACGAATAGCCTGGCATTTCTATTAAAGAATGCTAGAAGGGTTAACCAGAGCACACTGCGCAGTATAAGTGAGCATAGCCATTAAAAAAAAGGAGCATAAGGTGAAGTGTAAATTATGCTGCTCACAAATGTGTGCATGGAGCAGTGAAGAGAAACGGTCATGCATGAGAGTGCTTCATTTTAAAAAGCACTGACCACTGAGGGCTTGCTATCCCCTTTCCCCCACACATATGTACACTTTACTGCCAAATCGTGCCATTTCGTGCTTGTTTTTAATGAGGTCTCCAGCTGCTATTGGTCAATCGCGTCCTGTTATCGTCTAAGCCCTGCATCTTAAACATGAAACTAAACATAAATCACTGCTAACTGCATGTGACAACATAAATTAAGCCATTTATGTTCATGAATCCCCCGATGTTAAAGGGATCACTCACTTTAATGATTTGTATTGATAAGTACTTACATGCACTTATATCATATACTGTTGCGTGTGTGTGGGGGGAAAAAGGATCTCCTGGGATCTTGACACACATTCAATACGCTCTACAAAAGCATTAAGTGACTGACAGTTCTGTGGGTGGAAACGCATTTGGTGTCGAAGGGAAACGGCAAAATTGCATTGAGATGCCAGGAAGGATATGGTAATACACCGTAGTAATACAGTACAGTAATAAGCATCGCAGTAAGCACAAACCATTGAAGGTTTCAGTAGAATGGTTACAACAGCACACTGGATTCCTGCCCCTGTGTGTGTTTGTTCGTCCATACTTGTGAGGACCAGTTATTGAGAACCAACCTGTTCTGTGAGGACATTTCCATTTTATGTGAGGATGGGTGGTCCACACAAAAATAATGCTTGAATGGGCTCCTGAGGGTCTATACATCATACTGCGCGAGAAAAAGTCCTCACAGAAATAGGTTTAATGATTAATGAAAATTAGCGTTTTCTCACTCTGTGTGTGTTGGTGTAGGTCATTGAGCTTGCTGAACCTTAGGATCAGGCTCATTAAATGGAGAGCAGAGACACTAGCAGGGTCAATAAGCCCAGCTCAGTAGGTTATTTAAGTGAGGCAAGCTGAACAAGGTGAGAAAATGGTTGTAACAGAATGCTAATTACTAGCAATGTTATAACCCTACATGAAAGGTTTTACATGCTTTTACACACACACGTATGCGTTTGTGTGTACAGTATATATATATATACCGTAAATTCTGGACTATAAGCCGCTACTTTTTTCATAGGTTTTGAACCATGCGGCTAATAATAAGGTGCGGCTATTCTGCAGATTTTTTCCCGACCGCTAGGGGCTCTAACCGGAATTAGAATCAAAACTAACACAAAATAAATGCAAAGAAGAAGAATGCGCTAGTTCCTCTTTAGCAGATATAAGTGGGTAGAAGCGGATAGAAGGAGGACAAACTCTATCTTTACAAGGTTAAGGTGACGTGATTTCACACACAGGAGAAATGAAGGTAAATACTGTAAATAGCGCTTATTTTCTCTTCGTTCTGTCCCGTTTTAATCAGCAAAGTTGCTACTCGGTGCTCTCTCTCTCTCTCTCGCCTCCCTGCTCTAACCCCCCTGCTCTCCGGTACTCCCGGTACCACGGCGCGCAGAGCGCAAGGCTCCCTAGCCTGTCTGGCCGCTCCGTATGAGCGGCGTCTCCTGAGTTCTTTATTCTAATAAATCCTGTTTTGTATGAATTCCGGATCTCCGCGTCTCTGTGCAGCGTCCACCGTTACACCGTGTTAAAATACAGGTTAGGAAAGGATCTATTTAGGTACATACATGTACATTTACAATTCAAAAGCGGATGCGGCTTGTATGCAGGTGCGGCTTATTTATGATTTTTTTTTTTTTTTTTTTTTTTTAAATAGAGCGGATGCGGCTTATATGAAGGTGCGCTTTATAGTCCAGAATTTACGGTATATACACACACACACACACACACACACACACACACACACATATATGTATGTATAATATATATATATATATATATATATATATATATATATATATATATATATATATATTTTTTTTTTTTTAAATCTGAATAATAAAGCTGGATGGTATCTCGTTTCAGGTCTACAATACCGTGTCCCAAAATGCCAGCTGTCAGGTCACACAATGAATAGCTCAGATATTAGAGGAATTCTCCAGCATTTTCCAGCCTTATCACTGCTTGCCGCGTGTGCAGCATGATTACCACAGGCAAAGAAAAACCTGTTTACTCCAAACTCACCTATTACACGCAGTCAATAAACTTCATGTCAATACCCGGGCATACCCGAAATATTCACACAAATATGCAAAAATAAACAGGAGAAATGCTGTATTTGTCCAGTGATGTAAAGGATTCATTAAAAAAAAAAAAAAAAAAAAAAACGCTTATTTATACAAGTACAGCTTTGATAGGATGTTCTATCTATAGTAATAATAACAAAAAAAACCTTTGTGTGAGCATGCAAGGTATGATTTGTCCCTGCATAGATGTGTATTTTCTATTCTTTTGTCACATATTTCTTTTCTGCAGAAGGTATTTACTGTTGCCAAGTCATTAAATCAAAACTGGAAGGCATAAGGGGGAAGCCAGTGACCTCTAGCATGTAGCAGAGGTCAATCCTTTTTATGCGGCTGAAGCATGGCAGTCCACTTCTGATATAATGTGATTCCCGGTTCATTATATGTTCATCTACGGTGAGATATATAAAAAAAGCAACAATATACAGCAAAACTGAGTTAGGGATGGAGAATGTGAAAGTGGAACACACTAAAATAAAACAGCACATCAGCCGTGTAACCTGGATCGGGATGTGTCTAAAAGACGTGTTAGTAATGTGAGCATCATCTTCACTATGTATTACAAACAGAATGCACTGTTTTGCCAGGCGCCCCGAAATTCCCCCAACAAACACTGAGTTACGATCAGTGTCGGGGAATAACTAGCTACAAGTAACGGCGTTACATAATTTAATTACAAAATAAATGTAACAGTAATTCGTTACAGTTACGTAGAAATTAAATTAAATTATTTTATATATGTAATTAAATTATAGTTATAAAAATGTTAAAGTTTACAAATAGGGTTACATCTGAACAATTTCGTGTAAATTCGAGGGTTTGAATTTATTTCCTTAGAACGTTAACGTAAAAGCGCCACCTAGTGGACGAATGAAAGTAATCAAAAAGTAATCAGATGTAATCAGTTACTCTACTTTCTATATAAAGTTACACTACTTATTACATTTTGAATAGGGTCATTTTGTAATCTGTAATCTATTACATTTCCAAAGTAACACTTCCCAACACTGGTTACGACCCAGTACTGAGTTATGGCCGCTATCCAAATTTACATACAGAACAATGTCAGAAAATAATATTTCCCCACTTGCAACAGCTTCGGCAAAGTATTAACAGCAGTGCTATTAAGCATTAAGATTATGGAACATCATCTACTGATGGAAAAATATTTATAGTTTAAATTTATATATATATATATAGGGGTAAAAAAAAGTTATAATCTAAGAGAGCTATCAGCTTACAGCAACTAAAGGAAGAACAAGTTCAAACAGAACCACTTTATTGAATAAGGTGACGTGCATGACGCTGCGAACTAAACATGACAGGGGCATATAATGCGGTTGGGACCGCAGTTGAAAATAGAAAATAATATAAACACTAACTACATTTCTTTTAAGTATCTCATCTATTGTCATTTTCTCCTGGATTTCTTTTTTTTTGTAAATCATTAAACCGCACTCTAGTGATAATATTGGCGAACACACAATATATAGTTAATTAAATAGGAAACTGATGCTCATGCCCTCTGGTTAAAGCTCTTTTTTCTCTTCTAATGTCCTCCCAATGACAAATTGTAAAACATTTCCGGAGAAGCCATCATCCTGTTTTTTTTTTTGTTGTTTTTTTTTAACTTAAGCATTTTAGAGCACTGCTGATTAACATGAACAACTTTACTGTGGTACTGCTGCAGAGATGCTTCCAGTAAATAGGTCACAATTGTTTTCACAACAGAAGCAAAATTAGCGGCTCGTTAAGTAATTAGTTGTGACAATGTTTCTGTTCTTGTGTCGAGGGCAGCTTTTAAGCCACTTGTGGGCGATTATGTTTCTGGTGAATGTGTTTATTCGCCTGCTTTGAACAAGTCAGCTCATGCACCAGCGACTCGCTCGCCATGTTCATCTGCTTATATTCATCGAGAAAAGCAATATTTATTTTCAACAAAGTCGGTATTCCTCCAATGGTTTGCGAGCCTGACCACTTTATGTCCGTAGCTTGGTAAACAAGCGCCGGCTTGTAAACCTGTCTCCGGTAATGGCTTATAAATTACCCTAATCTGGAGATAGCGCACTGAGATTTTAGGATAATTTCCCTCAGATCTGTTCATCCAGGGCAACACTTGATTGGGAACATTAAGCTCATGGCTGCCACAGATTACACGTTGCACCCATAACAAGACACTTTCAAGTTCATGACTACTGATTTCACTTTGCTGGAATCGGTCACATGATATAAAAGCGACTTTGCTGCACATTTCCTTTTTGCGTAAAGCATACACGATTAATGTTCTATTAATACGCCCATTACCAAGCTTTAATATTCTGATATCAACTATGGTACATTATATTGTTTCTAGCCTGGTCTAGTCGACGTCGTTTGTTGATCAGCTTAACGTTGCCTAGAATTTCACTTTGGTTCGACACACAGAGCTTCCGTAGATCTCCGACCCTCATTACACTTGAGGAATACGAAATACAAAACTGACGAATCCAAGCGCTTGTTTTAAGAGGGGGCGTGGCTTCATCAGTCATATAGAAATGCTTTGCAATTTCAGACACTAAACAAGCCAAAGCCCGTAGTAAAATGTGTCTGAAGTTTGTGGTAACAAACAGAACCAGGTTGTTGAATAGGATGACGTGTGACACTGCGAGCTAAACATGACAGCGGAAGAACCAATACACTAACAACAGGTAAAAAAAAATAGCGGACACATTTTCCCCACTGTATCCAAAATGCTGCCCTATAATTCATATTATAGGACATATCACTTCCATTGCTTGTACATTTACAGCATTTGGCAGACGCCCTTATCCAGAGCAACTTACGACTGAGCAATTGAGGGTTAAGGGCCTTGCTCAAGGGCCCACTAATGGTAGCTTGGTGGTCGTGGGGTTTGAACCTTCGATCTTCCAGTCCAGACTGGAACCTTACCACTGAGCCACCACCTCCATCTGCCTAGTCTTTGACTGATAGATCAAATCAAGCCACGTATACTTGCGTATGCTTCGGTACCTGCCAACCTGATAACCAGCAACATAACAAAATACACATAACACTGTATTGGATGAGGAAGGGGGCAATTCTAGGGAAGCTCTAACATAAAGGGGTATACTCAAACAAACGGATGGCTTGATGAACTGTCTCAGGTTCAGCCAAAGCCATCAGGTGCAGTAGGTAGGTGAACGAGTCTCATTGATGGGCACCGGGGGAAACTGAGTTGACACGCATTACTTAGTGTCAAACACTTGTTACTTATTGTTACCTAGGACAGAATCCTCTTTCCTTAAGTGAATACATGGCTCTGTCATTCATGCAACATGCTCGACAAAAGAGATCCCCGCAGTGTAAACCTCTGCCAGTACACCTCTCAACCTGTCAAAGACCATTTGCATGTGTATAAGAGATAGCGAGCGAGCGCGTGCGTAGGCTTAGGGGCCTTTCGCTTTACACACGGGCAAGAATGCTTTCGTGTCTGCATGCTTTTTGATAGGGCACGTGATCTCGAGTGTCTTGTGCACCAAAGGGAAAGCCGTGGCACCATCTTGTCTTTGTAAGAGTGTCAGGCGTGTTCCTCTGCAGTCCTGTGATAGCAGCATACACTGTTGTTTAAAAAAAAAAAAAAAAAAAAAAAAAAAAAAGGTACGGGGGTTGGGGGTGGAGACCAAGTCCACAGAGAATGGCGACGGAAAAACCTTCGTGCCTGCTGTGCCAATCTGGCTGGTCCCCTTCATAACCGCCATTAGAGTGGAGAACATGGCCACTCAAAAAGCTAATCCTTAAGGCAGAACTGCTTTGGCTGGTGATGGAGGGAAGTCACATTTATCACCGGAAAGCCAGTCTCTTTTCGCCTAATTAATTAGGAACTCGAATGGGGGGGGGGGGGGGGGTGGGGGAATCGGGGGGGGGGGGGGGGGGGGGGGGTGGAGTGGTGGTGGTGTTTTTAGGAGTGCAGGGGATGAGGAAAGGACTACGGAGCACTTTGGCACTGTTCGCAATTGACTAATCAGAGAACTGGGTGAGTAATGATTATTAGCAGAGTGCTGAGAACGAGGGAGCAATGCAAAAAGGCCAAGGCGGACGGGGTAGAGTGAGAAACCGAAGCATGAACAATAATATACGGTGGATCAAACGTGTACATTCGGCATGCACCCTTCTCGTACACGCAGAGTTTGGGTGAATGTTCTGTTTACTGTAGTACTGAGACCATCATGGATGGAGATCTTCTTCCAAGCAATATCCCTTGGGTCTCTCCTCCCTCTTCTCTCCCTATAAATAGTTTCACTGTACATTCGGCGTTCACCTGTTAGGTACCCTAATAGACTGGTGTCCCATACACCATGCATTCCTGCCTTGTGTCTACTTTCTCCAGTAACACACACACACACAAACAAACACACACACACACATATCACTATTCCTTGAACAGGATAAATCATTCCTAAAGATATCAATTATAAATCCTGTAGAGGCACATGAATAAATATTTATTTAAATACTTGAAGTCTAATTTGGTATAAAAAGTAAATCCTCACCTTTGTTGGCGCATGCAATCCACTGCAGCGGAGTGACATCGTAGTTGTGCTGCCCCACGGAGAAGGTGAAAACTCGAACCTGAGAGAGCAGAAAAGGACATACAGTATCTGTATTTAGCATAAGTCCTTTAAGTCAGCTGCTCATTATCAGTATAAAATGTTCAAAATGCTTATTTATAAAGCGCCGTGTGTGCTGAATGAAATGTGAAGCCATGCAGGAGAATGGAGTGGGATTAATTGGGACTGTTTAGGATATGTCAAGTATCAAACATTCCCCGGTCAGACATAACATTGTGTTGGTTCCCCTTTTGCTGCTAACCTGTCCAGCGTTACCAGCATTATCTTCTTCGCCAATTTCAGCTAAAATAGCTTCACTATTGTTTAATTCTCTCCCCATGTGTATGATGGGGAGAGATACACTTGGCCACCCATAAAGCTGGTCGCTGGTCCACCACCGTTTCCTCCTTGGACCACTTTCAGAAATACTGATCACTGTAGCCCGGGACACCCCACAAGAGCTGGGGTTTTGGAGCGTCGTCTAGCCATCACAATTTGGCCCTTGTCAAAAGCGCCCATTTTTCCTGTTTCTAACACAGGGGTGGGCAAACTTTTTGGCTCAGGGGTCACATTGCCTTTTAAAAGTGGACTGACAGGCCGGGAACATTTTTGCAGGTGGGACTGCGGGGGTGCGCATGAATTGTTGACCGGCTTTGGGGGAGATGTGTGGAGTGTTAGTGTATTCGCATAGTGAGTTGTTGATGTGTGTGTGTGTGTGTGGTGTGTGGGGGGGTGTGGGGGAGGGGGGGGGGGGGGGGGTGTTGGGTTGCCTCTAGGTTGTTTCGTCTTGCGCCTTGAATCATTGCCAAGGGAGCGGGGGTTCTGGTGTAAGCTTCACTTGCGCTATATTGCTGCTCGGTGCGCACACCTGGAGTATTTGCGGTTTTACTTTCAGTTGGACAATTCTGTACCGATATTCGGCAGGCCGGATAAGGGTGGAGGGGCGGGTGTGGCCTGTGGGCCGTAGTTTTGCCTAACACATAAAATATGAGGACAATTTGTTGCCCAATACATCCGACCCACTATCAGGCGCCACGTTGGAGAGATAATCAGCGTTATTCACCATATCGGTGCTAGTCTTAATGTTATTCCTAGCCGGTGTCTGTATACATGGAATGCTTCGGTATTGGACTGAGAGACAGGGTTGAATGGCTTACTTCTAGACATTCTAATTTATTTAAGTTATTTCGGGCAGCTCGGCACAAGGACATGTGGAGAGGAGCTTTGTCTTCTTTGCGTTGATTGTCAGCGTCGCACTCACTGTTTTATTGGGCCAGTTGTACTTCTCGAAGACCTCTTGAGCTCGATCCTCTCCTCCATCTGTGAACATCATTATCATCTTATTGCAGTTTGCCCTTGGAGCGCTGGTCTCCTGAGAGGAGAGGGATGGGGACGGAGATGGCGAATAAAAAAAAACAAAAAAAAAAAACAAAATTGGAAAAGAATTAGCAATAATAATATAGACTCCATTCTCTAGATAAACAACTGCGAATGTACACTCGAGTACATCTGCCTCATAATGACAGCGTTTCAACAGTCCCTCCCTTTGTCTATTAGCGAGATGGAGCGTCACTGCGTGCTTTTCTAATCGCGCGTCTGCAATCGTGCCCAACTGCTGCCCTGTCGTCCTATTTCTGAAGCGCTATCTCGAAGTCCCCCCTCTCTCCTGTCCAATCACAGCTGTCATTGACATTCGCCTGATGCCGCATCACTGACAAGATACTAATAAAGATAAATAATACGGCCGCAATTACACATCTCAGCTGCTCTCCCCTCCACCAATCAGGAGCTTTGGCCGCAGCGGGCAATGATTAAAATGCTTTAGTAGCTTTGGCTCCGGCGGCGCTCGGAGTGACTGCTGAGTTTGGAGGGCGCTAAGGCGAGCACAAAGTGAGGCTGAAAGCTTGGCTCGCTCACCCACTCTGTCAAACAGGCAGAGAATACAAATTCATCCGTGCGTCTGCAGCCCATCTCCTCGCAGCCGCTCTCATCAATCATTCCATCAGGGTCTATTAGAGAGCCAGGTTCCCAAAACACACACACACACACACACACACACACACACACACACACACACACACACACACACACACACACACACAAACACACACACACACTCATACAGACTGATTTGTGGACATGCACCAATGATGAAAGCTCAGACGCATATGCCGCTATGCATAAACACATACACATACACCGATACAATGACTCTTGGACACACAAATAATAACAAAAACGAATGTTCTCGTTCTCTCTGTCTCTCTCTCACACACACACACATACACACACACACACGCACAGTATATAAGGAAACCTTACCCTCTACTATGAGAGGGTAAAATATGAAATAAATTGGGACCACAGAAGATTCCATCTGACTTTTTTTATCGTTTAAAGCTGTATAAATCCTCTATAAATCAAGTACAAAATGTAAATTAATAATAATAATAATAATAATAATAATAATAATAATAATAATTCATTCATCTTCTACCGCTATATATCCGATCTTCCCTCGGGTCACAGGGAACCTGGTGCCTATCTCAGGCGTCTATGGGCATTAAGGCAGGATACACCCTGGATGGAATGCCAACCTATCGCAGGGCACACACACACACACACACACATTCATACACTAGGGAACAATTTTCCAAGGTGCCAATCAACTCTACCGTGCATGTTTTTGGACCGGGGGAGAAACCGGAGAACCCGGAGAAAACCCCCCCATAATAATAATATTATATATATATATATATATATATATATATATATATATATATATATATATATATATATATATATAGATATAATTCTTCCTAAATTTTTTCTACCAATTTCAGCCCACTAGTTTCACTGGCAAGAGCAGAAAAACACAATCCTCACATATCAAGAGGAAACGTTATCTGCCTTGAGCTCGTGAGCTCAGAGATGTCAGTGATTGGCTCGCGTGATTTGTCAGTGTATGGGAACCGCCGTGCCAATTTTGCTCTTTAGATCCCAGACCAAGGATGGCTGACTTCCTGAGAACATGTCCAACACCTTTCTTGCTGCACCATTTTGGACGGCTCTTGAAGGGATTTTTTGGAGCGTTTTTGGAGACGTTTGCTAACGAACAACGTGTTCTGTGTGCGAAACTTACATTCAGCAGCTGCTCAAAGGCAAACTGGAAGCCGGATTTGTAGTCGGTCGTCCCCTTCGCCTGCATGTTCATCACCTTCTCTTTGAAGATCTTTTTGTTTCGCACGTTAGCTTGGACTAGCGTCTTAAAGCACGAGACGGCGGCGTTCGCTTTTTCATTGAACTGTGACAGAGGGAAAAAAAAAACAAGTTCCAGTTAGAGCGCTATGAAAACGCCATTTAAAAGGATATCTTTAAAAGACCACTGACGCATAAAAGACATATTCTTCTGACCTGCTTTTTCTAACAATTCTAATCTGTCATTTTATTTTCATCTAAATTAGCCAAATAAGTACAAAATACATTCAATAGGCATTACAGAAACAAACAAGGTTAGTAGTTTCAGCACGGTAACAAAGCAGATCTCTGTGCAGGTACTGTATCTGTGTGTGTGTGTGTGTGTGTGTGCTCATGTGTAGCCTCAGCGCTCGTTCTCATCGACTTACCTGCACAGTAACACCCGCTACATCAGGTGAAACACTGCTCAAACTCCATCAGAGCGCTATGTGTGTGTGTGTGTGTGTGTGTGTGTGTGTGTGGTGTGTGTGTGTGTGTGTGTGTGTGCGCGTGTGAGCATATGTACGCGTATACACCTCTTCCCAGTAAAGCCTAGGTTCTTCAGAAGACCTGCTTATGATTAGTTCTGTGCTTTACCTCTATTTTCTGTAGGAACTGTAAAAGTCATTTGAAGGTCAAGCTGCAAATGGATTGACATTTCGGGATTATGGGGAAAAGCTATTCGTATATTAAAAGTTTCACGGTGTTGCTATTTCTTTGTATGTAAGACTATGAATATATAAAGAAAATAAGACGTACTGTACGTACTTTTTTTTCTGATATGGCTTAAGCCTGGGTTTCTTTGATAAGGGCAGTGAAAGGCACAGTGGTGGCATTTAGATGATGTCGCTTATATTGTGCAGTCAGAGCTGTGATTAGGAAACATATACACTCCGAGTCAGAGGCAGAGATTAGACCCTGTGTGGCATGAGGAAGAGGGCTAGCTCGGTGGGCTACTGATCGGAGGTTCCCAGTATCGGCAAGCCTCCACTCAGGGGTTTTTGAGCAAGGCCGTTAAACCCTCTGTGCTCCAGGGGCACTGTATCATGGCTGACCCTTCTTCGCTCTGACCCCAGCTTTCAAAAACCAGCTGGGATATGCGAAGAAACAATTTCACTGTGTTGTAATGTATATGTGACAAATAACGGCTATTCTATTCTATAATATACTGTTGTATTGTATGCTGTACTATTCTATTCTATAGTATACCATTCTATTCTATAGTATTCTACTCTACACTGTTTTATTCTATACTATTCTATAATATTCTATTGTATTGTATTCTGTACTATTCTATTCTATAGTATACCATTCTATTCTATAATATTCTATTCTATTTTATTCTATACTATTCTATTATGCACTGTTTTATTCTATACTATTCTTCTTTACAGTATTTTATTCTATACTGTTCTGTTCTATTCTATGTGTGTAAGGGTTCATTGCACTGGATCTCCAATGCAGATAATTAACTTTAAACATTTTTATTGAACCTAATACTTTTGGAGCCGCTGTATTACACATGCACATATGCGTATTACACACATGGCACTCTTACAAAGACAACATTTTATAATATCCTACATTTTATTTAACCAGGAGTGAATATAGTTTGGCAGCAATTCTTCTTTTCACCCTTTTAAACAACACTTACTGTTTGATAAAACTTCTGTCCATGGTCTACAGGAACAACAAATATTATTCACTGGGGCTTTATATAATCATACATTTTGTTTCCTACATTTGTACATTTTAAAAATAAACTAGTCAATAAATGAACTAAACATTCTTTCACTAACAAGTAGGTCATGCGTAATGTCAATAGGGCATGAATACTGACCCGTATTTAAAATGACCAAAGTACAAGAGGTGATATTTGCCCCATTCTGTGTAACTGCATGTATGTGTGTGTGTGTGTGTGTGTGTGTGTGTGTGTGTGTGTTCCTTTACCTGGGCTACATTTACATAATCATCGTCAGATAGTGTGTCCAGCATCTCAATCACAGAGGTCTTCATCAGCTTCAAAGTGAGCCCACTTACACTGCCGCTCCTACACACACACACACACACACACATACTTGTGACAATACACCCTACATACAAATACAATTTGTATACCAAAAGACCCTGTATACAGCAATCATACAATTTCAATTAGAAGTACATTAGGCAGTGTGCCATAAACAAGCCATTGGAACACACATTTTTCATTTTCTCACAAAAACCATTTGCCTTGTAATCGCAGCAGGAGAAAACATATGGAGCAAAAAGCTGTTGCTAAGCAGCACCTGTTGCTAAGCATCGCGCGTCGCCGTTTTGTTTTTTTTTTCCGGCAATGTCCATCAAAGGCTGCTTCCGAGCATGTGTCATTGTCACGAAAGGAAATGGAGGAGAAAGGAGTGATGTCTACAGCTCAAAAAAAAAAAAAAAAAAAAAAAGATGCAGCAGAGATTTACAAGTCCTTGGTTTCGATAGAGGGGGGGTTGGGGGGGGGGGGGGGGGGGGGGGGGGGGGGGATGATTGCTGGATTTGACACGGATACAAGTCCTGCATACTGTACTGTACAAACCTGCCGTGACCAAAAATAATAATATATAAAAACTGATTAAAGTGAATTTTTAAGCCTTTTTTTTTTTTTTACTCTCTGAATATAAAGGCTTGTGATGAGCTCTACCCTTCAACTTCTTTTATTTAAACACTCTACATTTTCCCTCTTTATTCTACATCAGCATGCTGTCCTAGACAACACTATTTGTATTTCAGTCATGTTCTCGTTGAGCAAGGAGAACTTTGTGCTGTTGAAAGAGCACACCTGCTGAAGGATGGAGGGAATTGTTTCATTCCCCCCCCCCTAATCGCTGTAAAGCCACGCGCAAACCAAAGACATTCCCATAGGAATAAGGAGCAGAAGCTTTGCTTAGGTCGCCGACAATAACGTCTGATTTAAACAGGTTTACGGAACATGCCCGGACCTTAATTCACCCATAAACTAATTCATTCTTTAATATAGTCTTTAACTAACCAAACGTAATTCACATTTATAGAAAATTTTTGCAACGATGGCCTTTTGAGGTGAATAAAACAACAAAAACAAAACAAGAAAATCAGTTCCCGTGAATAAGAGCATGTGAACAGCTGTTCTTTATGCGATCGTTCAGCCAATCATGTGGAAGCAGTGTGATATACTGTATAATCAAGCAAACACAGGTCAAGAGATTTCATTCGTGATCATATCTAATATCACAATGGAGACTTTACTGTGATTTACTGACATTTCTGTGATTTTATTTAGAAGATTTTTCAGAAACGGCTCATTTTTTTGGATGACGACTCACACAGTGGGGCATGGTATAGATTGGTGGGGAAAAAAATCTCTTTGTAACTAGGCACAAACAACTTGTTGATGAGAAATTAGAGATAGCAGAGTGATACCTAGAATTAAAAAAAAGAAAAGCAGAAAAGCATCTCAGGACCTACAACACATCTAACATCGAGGTGGATGAGCTTCAACAGAGTACAAAGTCGAGTCAAGGGTATCTGGATTCCATATTCTCTCATATTAATGTGGATTAATTGTACATTACTATTGTGCCACACAATGCCACAAAATGACTCCTCCAATAAATCCTTAAACACTTTAAACTATATGTATGTATATATATATATATATATATATATATATGTGTGTATCTCCATATACATCCATCCATCCACATGTTCATTACCTATATCTGTTTAGTATATAGGTATGTATGTATACATATATACTGTATATTATACTCAAATTACTAAAAGGTACTTTTGTAAATGTTTAATGAATCTATAAAGGTTTGACAGTCTTCCCGCACCATTTTCTCCAGAACTCAGTTGCTAAATCTTTCCTATTATCTTCTATTCTCTGACTACAATGCTAATCCCATTTGTCTTTAGCAGTATCATCTAAAACATTAACACAATAAGACCGCAATATGAAAATAATGGCCAGCAAATTGCCAGAAAAGTGACTGAAATTCTTTATGTGTGCCTTATTTAACCAACAGGTGGCACTGGAGTACCACAGCCCTTGTGAACATGCCTATGTGTTTTCGTAAATAAGTATAAGAAGGACAAGGTGTGTGTGTGTGTGTGTGTGTGTGTGTGTGGTGGGAATACTTACACATCCACAATGATGACCATATCTTTAGGAGAAGAGGCACCCTGAATGTACCTGTTAAAAGAGAAATGAAACTAAAAATTGGTTTTCAGACATGGCAAACCCATTTAACAGACTTCTATACTTGTTACCTTCAGGCCTTAAATGTAATACATTCTAAACCAACAAAGCTGTTGCCTCAGACTCCGACGCTAGGCTATACAGAGGTCATAGAACAAGGACATGTTATTATTGATGTGAAACACCCTTTTACATGGTGATGTTGGGGCATTTTTTTCTTCTGTGTACTCGTCTCAACAACCTTTTGAAGAATATTAGGGTAGTGTCAGTCAGATGTCAAATCACGTACACTATTTACATGCATGCCATTGCCTTATATAGACAAATAGGCAAGGGATTCTTTTAATTATTAGACTATACTTAATAAGGTGAAACGCATTCAATATCAAATGCCGAGAGCTTTTTATCTGTTACTCACTTCAGTCATTACACTTTATATTCATTCATTTCTTTTTGCCAAATGGTCTGCATTCGTTTAATCTTAGCTGATGTGTGTTTACACCAGATCCACTTGTGAAGAACCACAATTTCTACATGTGCAGGTCAGTGCGTCAGTTATAGCACGTCGTTAGGCGTTCTGTGATGGTGGTAGTGGGTCATCTCCTGTTCGGCACGCTGTCAGAGAAAGCCCCGTAACCCCAGCAGTATAATTTAGATAATTATATGCAATACTGAATCAAACCTGTATGCTAAATACAATAAATGTAAAAATGAATGTGCTGTCTTATAAAAACATATTACATGAAATGACAAGCATTTATTTATAATCAGTAGAAAAGCATCCTATTACATTTGGCAGACGCCCTTATACAGAGCGACTTACAGAGGCCTTGCTCAAGGGCCCACTAGTGGCAGCTTGCAGGTGGTGGTAGGATTTGAACCTGCGATCTTCCGGTCCAGAGTCCAATGCCTTAACCGCTAAGCCTCCACCTCGCCTGTAATTGGCATAACGATGCAAATACTTTTATAGGACGTCTTTGGAGACGACAGCATCACTATCTAAGCATTATAATGCTCTTGTGTACAAAGACACCTCCACGAAGAACGTTTGCATGGATTAGAATGGAAGATCTGGAGCATATAGAGCTCTATGAAGCTAAGATATAGTTTAACTCGTGAGTAGCTTGCTATAGAGATCTGGCCTCAACCCTATTGAACACCTTTGGGATGTAATGGAACACTGACTGCACCCCAGGTCTCCTCATCCTGCTTCAGTAGCTGGCTTTACTAACACCCGTGTGGCTGAATGAACACAAATCGCCACAACCGACAGCCAGAATCCGTTGCAACATTTTCCTGAGGAGTGACGGTTATTAAAACAGCAAATATAATCGTAAATATATCCATATAGAGGAGTTTACGCTCCGTCTACGCATCTTCTACGCAACCCGTGTATAGTTTCTAGTGGATTCTGTCCATAAATTTCGTACAAATTTTCCTGGAGATAAGAAATGCTAAAATTGTGAGTGTAATTGTGTAATTGCGTATGAATTGTTGCTGTGCTTGACTGCTATTATTCAGGGTGTTCCCTTGTCGGACACCGAATCCAGTGCACCCAGGGTTAAAGTGTAAAATTGGAAACACGTAAATACAATGCAATAGCGTTTTTCTCTTTAACCCAAGATGATTAGTATTTATGACGGCATCTTCCCTGGGTCAATAAATACAGACCTAACTCTCTTTACACGCGTTTAATTCAACAGATCTTCCATATGGACCCTGTTCAAAACGGAACAGCGTGCGGGATGAGATAACTGTGCTCAGTGCAGGAGAATCGTCTGCATGGGAGAATCTATTGACATATGCAGGCACCAACTGGTTTTACATTGTTTTTTTTGCCCTTGGTTTTTACAGATTGAGATTGACTGAGAAAATCACGAGACACCTATAGAAAATGAGCTATAGAGTAAAAAAAAGAAAAGAAAAAAAAAACTCTAAATGTTTGGATCTTATCACTAATGCAATATGTAATTTCCTGCCTCGTACGTGTTCACAGAGTCTTCCTAGACTGGATTTAAAAGGAAAAAGGAACCGTAATAGTTTAGGTAGCAGAACAATTAATTACTTTTACCTTCTATATCTACAGTACTGTGTAAAAGTTTTAGGCAAAACAAAGAATGCTAAGAAATATAAATAATGATTGTTCATTTTTGTCAATATACAGAATGAAAAGTGAGCGAACAAAAGCAAAAGCAAAAGCAATATTTGGTGTTTTAGAAGAACTAAAGAGGCATGATCTCAACATCATGGAGTGTGTGTGGGATTCCATGAAGAGACAGAAGGATGTGAGAACGTCTACATCCACACAAGATCTGTGTTTACTTCTCCAAGATGGAACAACCTACCAGCCGACTTCCTTCATAAACACTGTGTGTAAGTGTACATAGAAGTATTACTGCTGTTTGGAAGGCAAAGTGTGTTCACACCAAATATTGATTTGATTTCGATTTGCTCATTCACTGCATTTTGTTCATTGATGAAAGTAAAAGATTAACACTTCCATTTTTGAAAGCATTCTTTGCATTTTTTCATTCCGGCCTAAAACTTTTGCACAGCACTGCATTAGTATACATTTTTAAAATAACCAGAGGTGCAGTCATAGCACATCAGAGACATGTCTGACGTTTTCGGGATCTGGAGGACAGGAAATGTTGAGAGATACGCCGCACCAGTTCAAATGTAAAAAAAAAAAAAAAAAAAAAAAAAAAAGGAGGATCTAAACAGTGTGTCTGTCCACAACAGATATAGAATGACATATAGACTCGGATAGAGAAAACCAAAAAACATGCACAGATTTTTCCGTCAGCAATTAAAAACACATTACGCATGGCACAATCGAGGCCGAGAGCTTGATGGATGCAGGCTGCGAGTTGGGTATCACTGTCGTCGGAGGAAAATGGGGAAATATTGTAGCGAGTGCGCATTGTGAGCTAACCGATTGTCAGAGGAGCCGTCTGAAAGGCCGCGATAGAATTCCACAGGCATTCTCAATTGCCTGGGGTCTCATCCGTGATAATTAGCCCGCTGACCTGACGTGAAGAGGCTTTCTGATGCTCAGCCAAGCCTGGGAGAAAAAAAAAAAACCTGCACGAAGAACCCTTAGCTGGGAAACCAGCCTAGCTCGTGACATCGCTCGAGAGCTCATGGCTTTAAAGGGGGACTGCTGTGCTGAGTGAGAAGGTGTGCAGATGAATTATTGTAGGATCCGCATTTTGAATACGCTTGGAGTTTGGAGGGAGGAAGAAGAGACGGAAGGAGGAATTCAATTATTTCTGATAATAGTGAGTGCAACATCAAAGTTAGGCCATCCAATAGTTTCCCGTGATCCGCATTGACATTCAGAAATCGGCACACCGTAGCCATGAAGCGTGTTGGCTCAACTTTTATCAGTTTAATTAGTGGAATCTTTCATTTCAATGCACCACAGTGTGTGTGTGATTGAGGGGGTGCTGGTGTGTGTGTGTGTGTGTGTGTGTGTGTGTGTGTGTGTGTGTGTGTTTCTAAATCTCTGAGCTGTGTGTTTTTCTTACCTGGCCCACATTCTGTCTGCAAAAGCATGACATCATAGCAAGTAAAATATTTAAAGATAGCTCCATTTATCAGGCTATTTAAATTAGATTATATTAAAACAAATAAGATTACTGGATGTATTTATACATTTGTTTATCCCCCCTCCATTTTAGCTTTTAATTGCAGACAGAAGAAATGACAACAAACAGATTTCAAACATATAATGAACATAAGCATCTACAAACAAACTAAGCTACCACCTCTCCAGTATAAACGTACCATTATGGTATCGCACTACACTACCACCTCTCCAGTATAAACGTACCATTACGGTACCCCACTAAGCTATCACCTCTCCAGTATAAAGGTACCATTACGGTACCCCACTAAGATACTACCAGATACTAAGATACTAAGGTACTACCACCTCTCCAATGGAAAGTCACCGTCAGGCAAGCCCACAATACTACCACTTCCCTAGTAGAAAAATGCTACTAAGATACCCTAGCATGCTACCACCTTCCCAGAAGAAATATACAACTAAAGTACCCTAATAAGCTACCACTTCCCAAGTATAAAGGTGCCCTTAGGGTACCCCACCAAGCTAACACCTCCCCAGGAGAAAGATACAACTAAAGTACCCTAACAAGCTACAGACACTCAAGCATGTGCCCTTAGGGTACCTCACTAATCTACTACCTCCCCGAGAGAAAGATACAAATGCAGTACCCAACTATTCTACCACCTCCCTTGAAGATAAGGGGTAGAAGACAGAAAGATAAGACACCCATAAAGACAAAACCTCCTAAAGGAACCACTAAGATACTCAACCAAGTTACTACCACCCCAGTAGAAAGACAATACTGCATTCCTACCGTCATTCCAGTAAAATCCCTTACTACTAATTCCCACCATCATAAACTCGGCTAATAATCCTAGATAGTTATAGTGGTTTCCTTATGAACCCTACCTCCTTAAAAAAAGATGATGCTATTAGAGAATGCTTCGAAAGCATTTACTGTCCAACAGTTCTTTGGATTAGGAATCCATAAGGAAAACCATAACCAGACAAAGTGCACAACCTTCAAGGGCTTCACTTCCCCGGGGTACAGAATTATACTTAAGTACCGCCATTTGTTTCAAATCTCATGTCAAATAAAACTTGTGAAATCATGGGACACACAGAAGACGGGGGAAAATAAAAACACAGACTCTTCGAAAGGGTGATAAAAATCTCGGCGGAAGGCATCAGCTTGGATGAAATGAGATGGAATGAACACACCCTGTGCTGCTTCCGCTTAGCCGTGCAGAAGTGCAAACACCCGCTGCGGTTCACATTTTCAGATGTAACCTGGGCCACAAGTGGCTAAGGCTCGGGCTACTATTGCATAGCACAGGTAGCATTTTCCCATGGCAAGTTCAGATAATGCATTCAGGGGGGCATTCGAGGGGATCCTGTTTCATTCGAGCTACATTTTGGATAAAGATCCGAGACCCATTACTGAAACGATCCGCCGTCTAATTTAGGAATTGTTCCCTAATAAACCAGGGATTTTTCCTTCTGGTACTTTAAAGGCCATGAGAGCACTCGGAGGTATGTTTTGGATTCTCTCCAGTTATTTTTGTTTTAAACTGCTAGCTTAGCTTCACCTCGGTCTTCCTGTCGATGTCTTTCCTTGAAACATTGTTTGCATCAGCCGTCCTGCTTTTGAGCATGGACGTGGCTAACAGCCAGCTCTTGGTGATCTAATGCGACTGCAGTGTTGGCTACAAGAACACGCCTCCTGGGTCTGATCCAGCAATCCACTCTAGTGAATTCAGCTTTTATGTTCGTGCCACAAAATCCTAAAATTTGTTTACCGATACTGATTTGTTTTTTGTTTTTTTTGAACCTCTTCATTATGCTAACGAATATCTGAATAGGAAGATATTTTACGGCCTGCCGCGAGCTGAAATCATGTCGGTTTTCTCTTTTTTATTTCCAATAATAGAAAATGAGCCTCTGCAACTGCCCTATTACTAATCATGCTTTCATGAAAGGTAACACTTAAAGATGTAGAGTGACTGTTAAAGGTTTGGAACATCTGGCCTTTTGAAACAAGTATGTTCCTGGCGTTGATATGGAACACTAGGTAACAAGCAAGCAAAAGACTGTGAAAGCCTGGAAGAAAGATGTGTAGACACGTGTCCAAATGTGACAGAACAACTTATGCAAGTCAAACATGGAGGTGGAGGTTTAACCGGGTTGGGATTATTTGGGAGCAGGAGAATTTGGAGACGTATCCGGTGGAGAAAAAAATAATAATATGATACTGATCCGGGTCCATAATTCTACCCATGCAATACCATCTCGACTGCAGCTAACTGAAACCGACTTAACCATACAAGACGGTGACCCGAGGCATGTACCTAAGATCTGTCAGTGTTAGAGCAAACAGGCAGCTGGAGTGTTGCCTATAATGGAATGAACTGCATCACAAGGTCAGAAAAAAAAACTAGCCAAGGACGCGTTTGGAATGCTTGATAAGGGACATGGTATTTTAGATGAACGTTTGGAAAAACTACCTGTCTTTATGCGAAGCATGTGCGAAGCTGTTATTAATGCTAGGTGGATGAATTTTTCATGGCAATGAGGTTAATCTTCCTTGCTCAGAGTAAATCTTCATCCCGCACAATTATCTAGTTTGTTGAATATAAAATCTTTCAACAGGCAATCGATGGAAAGGTAAATATGTATCCCTGTGGACATTAGATTGTTTTTTTCCATTGCAGAATGAACACAAATAATGGGTACATATACATTATACTGTACATTTAGGGAGGTGGTAGCTCAGTAGTTTAGGCATTGGGATCTGGAACGAGATTTGAGTTCCAGTCGAGTGGTCACTAGTGGGCCCTCAAGCAAGACCCTTAACCCTTAATTGCTCAGTCTGGTTGCACAGCCGTTAAGGTTGGACAAGCCAGTGCATTCCCAATCCGGGATAAGGTAGGGTTGATCCAGAATAAAAACCCCAAATCTAATATACAGACCATCCTCCGTGGTGACTGGGAGGAGCCTGAAAGACCAAAAAAAACAATTATACTGTATATGTAATAAACCGGGCTGCAACATTTTCATCCCCAAAGTATGCCTGAAGTATATTTTGTGCATAAGTATATAAGTTCGCTGACAGACAGGGATAAAAAAAAAAAAAAAAAGACTGAAAGTTTCCCCAGTCAAGATAAGTATCAAGACTGTTCGATTCCCAAGTTTGCTGTAAAAGCAATTACCATGTTACATTACCATGTCGTTATGCTATTAAACTGGGCTTACACTGAGATTTCAGCCGCCTTTTAAGATTACCACTTGTCATGGCGTACGAGATGATCTCGAGATGATCTACAACCAAGCGTCTGTAACAGACAGCACAATGACACTTTCTCCAGGTCAGATTACAGAAATGACGATGAAAATAAATCACTTCATTCTGCTATCGGCACAGTAATCAAAATGTTAATATATATATATATATATATATATATATATATATATATATATATATATATTAAAAATCACCTTTATTTAACCAGATACATACACTACGGGGGAAAACGTATACCTTGCGAGAAGAAAATCATATAGAGAAGAGGAGCGGAAAGAAAGACTGGGTGAAAGATATGAAATACTTATTGTTTAAATTGTGAGGTCATAGGCACATTTTTCAGTCACATATCAATCCTCTTATTGGTACTGCAGTCACGTCATGTGTTGCAATTCACAACAGATCCGTATTTTTTATTTTTTATTTCCGTCGGCTACTATTTCTTTATTCCCTATCATTAGTCCAATGGCACTAACCCGCGAAGCTAACACTATAAGCCATTTGAGCCGAGACGTCCTCAACCTCAGTGCTATCTGCACCCAAGCCTGTTGGATCCAGATGTGCTGTTTCTGCATGGCTTGCACTCTTTAATTACCCCTCCTCCGCGGCCCAGAAACGCCATTCCTTCCCAGCCATTACGCAGACTCCCCAGTGCCTGAATCAGGTGACGCACAGATGGGCCTGGCTGGTGCCACTGCAATCCTGGTCCCATGATCCCCAAGCGCAAACACACACACACACAACACACACATACACACACACACACACACACACTAGCGCTTGGCCAGAAACAAGTGTGAAAGGTAGTAGCCTCCTCTCAAAAAGGGCTAGCTAGCATCTGTCATCATGGATATCTGCTGTTTTGTAAACACCTGAGATGAGATGTGATAGCACTTGCAGGATTAAACAACAAACAATATAAAATGTCCATATAGTATAGCTAGGGCTAGAACAAAATATTGTAAGAACAACATGTTCTACACATTATCTACGTATAATTTAATATATATATATATATCTTTCATCGGGAAATAATGTGCCAAAAAATATAACACTGCATGTAAAAAAAAAACATAAAAAAACACATAACGGTAAAGTCAGAGGTTAAGATGAAACTAAGGCTGATCACCTACATGTATGGAATCAAAGGAAAAAAAGGTGAATATGATATAAAACACATTTTAAAAAAGACATTAATACATTCAGCCTACATATGTATATATGTTTAAAATGGCATTATTTGGATATAGGGCCAGTTTGGTAAAATACGAATCTAATCACAGCGTTCTCAGAGATGGAGGGGGAGAAAAAAAAAAGAGACACTCCCAAGAAATACCCTGCAGAAGTAAAAGCAGGGATTGACATGTCAATATGCTTTTTTTTATATTATTATTTCATGGCAGTCCCTGAAATGAGGTGTTGCAATTCAGAAGGCAATTTTATGGTCGTCACGGGTAAAATAAATATATATAAATAAATAAACAAGTGCGCGACGTTTGAATGGAGGGGCAATATTCGGTGGGAGATTGTGTTTACGCTCCTTGACCTGTCAAGTATTTTTGAATCTCAATGTCTTCATGTCTTCTGTCTTCCTCTCTATTGCGCTCTCTTTTTTTCCCCAGCTGCAAAGGTGCCGCTAAAATTAGTACATTAGAAATGAGGCCAATTACCGATGCTCATCTGGTAAGATAACATGCTCGGGTGACACACATGCTGCACACCTGCTGATTTCTGAATAGGGATATGCAGGTGTTACAGGGCCGAGGAAACAAGTGTGTGTTTGTGTGAGACAGAGCTTATATATATATATATATATATATATATATATATATATATATATATATATATATATATATATATATATATATAGGAATATAATCCTATATTATCCTTTAATTAAACCTTATATTTCATGTGTGAATATTCTACAATGTAATGTGGAATGATTGAGGATGGAACCCAATTCCCTGCTGAATTTTGAACCTTAGCTCTCCGAGTAGACACAGGGTTAAAGGACAGATAAGCTGAGCCTCAGGCTCCATTTTTGTTTCTAGCTATGACATTTTGAAGCCATGGCTCTGGGTGGGTTTGAGCAGCTGCCATAATATTTATTGAGGAGCCAGATTGACTTTTGCCCCCCCCCCCCACCCACCCACCCACCCCACACCCACCCCACCCCCACAAAAAAAATCAATATCTGCTTTTGGGCCGCTCTGCTGGGCTGAACCGTTCAAATAGCATCTCTGTAACACTCAGCTAGCAGAAATTGCCCCCGACTCTATTTTTCTCCTTCAAATACTCCTTTGGTCTATATCACTAAATTTCTTCTTTTCTCGCCGCTAAATCCTTGGGATGTTTTAAGCAGCCTAACTCTCTCCCTGTTTTTCCTCAATCTCTCTCTCCCTCTTCCTCTCCCTTCTGCCCTCTTTCGCTAACCAGCACCGACACAGGTTATAATGGAAGCATGTTAATAATTAACGTGAGAGCAACTGGAGACAATTAAGCCTGTTGACTGGCCCATTAATTTTCCCCGGTCAGAGCTGCGAGTGAAATCAAAGGGGAAGGGAGGGGGGGGGGGGGGGGGGGGGGTAAAGGTGTTGCGTTGTTGCAGGCTAATCAGTATCTCTTCTATCTCCTGAGATACCTGGAAACGCATACACAACTAATAATTCACTTTGACCGGAGTTGAAGAAATCATTTCCCTGGATATTTTCAGGAGATTTCCCAGCAAACAGCCCACAATCATTTAATCGTGAACATGAGTGAAATAATCAAAGTGAAGTATACCATTTCATCCATTCATTCATTCATCTTCTACCGCTTTATTCAACTTTCCTTCATTCCAAGACCTTCATTCAGGTCTTGAGGAACCTGTGGCGTCTTCGGGGATTAAGGCAGGATGAACCATGTATGGAATGCCAACCCATCACAGGGCACACACACACTGACATTCACACACTACCAGGGACAATTTTCCAATGGTGCCTAATTAACCTACCGTGCATGTTTTTGGACCGGGGAGGAAACCGGAGAAACCGACCGAGAGAAACCCCCCCCCCCCCCCCCCCCCCCCCCCCCCCTGAGGCACAGGGAGAACATGCAAATTCCATTCACACATGGCGGGAGGCGGGAATCGAACCCCTGACCCTGGAGGTGTGAGGCGAACCACTAAGCAAACATCCGTTTTTTTTTTTTCCCCTATCTATTAAATAACAATGTTTTCATATAAAAGGTGTACCGTTATGTATTAATGTGGTTGATTCTATTGAGAGTGAACCTGCTGTAAGTAGGTATGATGGGATAGGTAGTGAGGGAAAGCACTAATCGAGCATGACTCTAAATGCTTTGTGATTTCTGGCCATAAATACGCATTTATCTTTAAAAAAAACATACATATATATATATATATAGTTATATATAATATATTACACACCACACATATATATATATCTATATATAGTATATATATACATTATAATAGTGTATTAATATATATATAAATACCTGCATCGACTCAAATGATCTTAGATATATATATGATACATACATTACCATACACTATATATATCATATATATTTATATATATATATATATATATATATATATATATATATATATATATATATATATAACTGCATGCTAAATGATTGTGATTTTGGCCTATAAATACGCATTTATCTTTAAACAAAAACATATATATATATATTATATATATATATGTATATATATATATATATATATATATAACACACACACACATATAATATACATATAAATATCTATATATATATATATATATAATAATATATTTGTGTGTGGTATATATATACATATAAACATATACACTATACTATATATATATAATATATATATAATACGAAACACACAATATATATATATATATGATATATATATATAATATGCATATATGTGTGTATATATACGCATTTATCTTAAAAAAAAATATATATATATACAATATATATATACTATATATAGATATATATATACACACATATACTATATATATACACATATATATATATAGATATATAATATATGTGTGGGTGTATGTTTATATAATATACTGTGTGTGTATTATATATATATATATATATATATATATATATAATAGGACTTTTCTGGAGATCTTTTCTGTGAAAATGAATGCAGAGGAAGACAGGAGTAATGAATGCGAGCGACCCCCCCCCCCCCCCCCCCCCGTGGAAACGACATATGAAATCTGATCGCAGCTGGTCACCGGAGACACATTCATCAAGCCAGGTGCAAACAGCTATGTGTTTTGGCTGTCCACTTGTAAACGGATCGTTCAAGACGGATGTTAATGTCAGGTGTAAACAAGGTCATGTATTCTTTTTCGTTTGTTCGTCCCCACATCAAAGAACGGGTCCAGAAACCGGTACAGCGCGGCCGAGCTGATCGAAATTCTAACCACATTTACTATTTACCTTTCTTCACTATCTGTCTCTCTATCTGTCCATCCATCCATCCATCCATTAAATCGTATTATATCATATGGACAGATAAGCGTCCTGTCCTGCAGAATTTCTTAAAGTACTGACATTACACATGACTTTTTGACTTCTGCCTCGCCGAATTCATTACTTTGCAAATTGCATTACGATCTCAAAGTTAGACTTTCGGATTACAGCTAAAGTCTAAAATTAAACAGTTATTTATTTTTATTAGGAAGGTTTTAAAAAGTAAACAGTTTAAAAGCTATCAGTATAAAACACAATTATTATTATTTTTCACTGCACGTTATTGCATTCATATCTTGTTTATATCCTATACAGACACACCATATCTGATCCGTCCCAAACTGTTAATATAATTGTCAGGACGTAATTGTACAGGATGTCTTTTGATACTGCATTCATTTGAACTACAACACCCAACTCTATGCTCCATAGAGATATACAGAAGTCTATATAGATCGGAGTGGAAGATCTTGAGTGGCCTGCTAGTTGCTTGAGTTTTGACCGCAGCATTATTGAACACCCTTGCGCTGAACACTGAATGTAATCCATGACAATAAGTAGACTTTACTACCGCCCTTGTGGCTGAAATATACAAAATATAGTGAAAGATCTTACCAGAATAGTAGAGCAGCAAATACACTAATGTACCTCCATAGCATTAGAAGTCACGTTTCAGTTACAAATCTTGATAAATTGCAAAATGATGGTGTTTTCATGAACCATATCATGTGACTAAAACACGTCCTCTCGCAATAAGTCGATATAAGACGATAGATATGGGCATTCTTACTTATACCGCAACCACCGCATTAGCCGTTTTTATTTTTTATCTGCGGCGTATACTATTGTTCTGGGAAACAATAGTGCGCGATTTCACGGAGGACCTGTGGATTCTGAATTTCTGAACTGTGATTGCGTCTACTTTTTTGAGCTACGCAGTGCAATATGGCCTCTTGTAGCACCTGCAGCATCACGCCCACGCAGTTTTTACAAATATGTGCATAGCAATTGCAATTTATAAACTGGTTTTATCTTTAGATAGATAAATAACGTCACATCTTCAGTCCACACATACCGCACCATCTTTAAAGAATGATCATGTGACTGTTCACGTATATCATGTGACCTGGAAAATGCGGGGAAAACACATTTCCATTACTGTTTTGCGAATTATTCCTTTTTTCTAACAAAACCACCTCATGTCAGTGCTAAAACTTTTTTGCGATACGTGTTTTTTGCGAATTTGACGGATTTCCATTAGCCGTAATTTCAAGTCGCTATTTAAATTTGCCAATTTTGAAGGGTGATGGAAACGCGCTCAGAGACAGGCTTTTAAATTGAGCACTGAAACTCTATATGATCCCTCTCATCTTTATCTCAATAACACCCTGTCTTTTTTTTTTTTAAATAAAAGAAAATGGCCGGTGCGTGTAATCAAAGAGGCGCGAGTTTGCAATAGAACAGAATTTTAATAAACAAAGAAACAACAACAAGGAAGCAGAAACACATCACCAAGACTGGGAAAGCGAAGACGATGAGCCAGCCTCAGAGTCAGGGCAGCGTAACATGACCGCCAACCCGAAAGTACGCTCCGCGAGACCGTGAGCGAGGCCCGAGCATCCGGAAATGTGCGTCCCGAAGTCAGTGTTGTGAGACCGGAAGATCCTAACATACGGTATTCAGTTTATACAGCTTTTTATGTCATATAGTGAATAAAATATTAGTTTACGAGACTTGCAATCAATACATTTTTTTATTTACATTATACACGGCGAGGCACGGTGGCGTAGTGGTTAGCACATTCGCCTCACACCGCCAGGATCCGGGTTCGATTCCCGTCTCGGTCCATGTGTGTGTGGAGTTTGCATGTTCTCCCCGTGCCTCAAGGGAGGTTTTTCTCCGGGTTCTCCGGTTTCCCTCCCCGGTCCAAAAACATGCACGGTAGGTTGATTGGCACCTTGGAAAATTGTCCCTAGTGTATGAATGTGTGTGTGAATGTGTGTGTGTGTGCCCTGTGATGGGTTGGCATTCCATCCAGGGTGTATCCTGCCTTAATGCCCATAGATAGGCACAGGCTCCCCGTGACCCGAGTGAAGATCGGATAAAGCGGTAGAAGATGGATGGATGGATGGATGGATTATACACGGCATCTCAACTTGTTTATCTTGGAATCTGGGTTATTAAAACGAGGTTTAGGGACGGAGTGCCATTTTAGAATCATCTGAACAATGAGGCTGAAAGCCATTTTGTTGTGTGATTACTACTAGAGCTGTTCATGCAGTGTTATATTAGAAACATAGCAGACGTTGTCAGAGCTCGTCAAATTGCCTCTGCATTACACTATGGAACAGCGTCTTTTTCTTCTCCTTCCCGCAGATAGGTTCGCTTGCTAATGCAAATTCTCATCTCAGAGGCGTGAACTTTCGGTGCGCGCAAGCTTGTTTATGTAATATGAATGAGCTCGCAGCAAATCAACTAAAGTGCCTGAATAAACCAATTTGGAACACGAGCGACGCTCACGGCATTCCTTTCGCCAATTTTGACGCCGACGGTAAAAAAACGTCGCAATCTTTATTTTTATTTATCTCGTGTGTGCGAGTAAGGACGCTGCGCTAGCTTAACTTCCTTTTAGACTGCAGTGTCTTATCAGTGTCCTTTTGAGAAGTGAGAAATAACCTGCGCAACATCTAGTACGCGCGTATTGATCTGAATTAAGTTCATTTTGTGTCTGTTTCACTGCCTTTTAAAGTAGAGTGCTGCTAAAGTGTTAAGGTCAACGACCTTTCCCATTTAGACATGTTTGCTATCCGAGATGCACTTTCTTTCCTAAAAAAGTGACTTTTAAAAAAAAATAATTTATTTTAAATGAACATTTTGAAAGGCAAAACGAATTATTTGACACCTGCTATAATTGTGCAATAGGAAACAGAATTTGTGTAAATGTATAACCTGTTATGGTCTAATGGGCTTCGTTTACACGTTGTTTATTGCACTCAGCGTGCTGATCTAGTATGCTTTTAAAGCTGGTTTTATACATCAGATTAACATCATCAGTGTCTTTAAAGGAATTTGGAATATGCTAATAGTACTGTACAATGTTCCAAGAACAATATTCTCTGAGGCAGCTCTCTCTATCTCTCTCTCTCTCTCTCTCTCTCTCTCTCTCTCTCTCTCTCGATATATACCTATATATATATATATATATATATATATATATATATATATATATATATATGGTGCTCAGTTTAGTTTTAACTGGCCTGTTAAATATTCATCATACTCTTACAAAAATGAGGAATGTGATCGATGTGTTTTCTTCTGTCTACGACAGACATCACACTTTACTTTAGCTTTTACACAAAACAGTTGTGCCTCAGTCCCTCTTATCCATGCGCTTGGCTCGGACCGTCATTTGAACCTATGGGACAGGTGAAGTCGTGCGGAGAGTGTAACACAGCGAGACAGTGCGGCGGCCCATAATCACACAAACTTGACCCGACATGTCCTGAGTGGCACCTTGTCACGACCTTGTCGGTAAGCACAGCTGGACACGGGTTGCTAAGCAACAACAAAAAAAAAATGGCTCCGAAAAAGGGCAGGGAATATTTTGGAGGGAGATCACAGGCACAGGCACTTACAGTAGATACACTTCTCATCACCGCTCCCTAAGCCTGGATACTGACGTAAATAAAGGTGGCATTGATACTTCAAATGAACTCTAAATAAATAGGGGACGTATGTAATATAGTAGTTTCCTTGTAAAAATAAATAAATAAATAAAATAAACATGTCACACAAGATGAATGCTTTTCTCTTTCGATATTGATATCATATTGAAACAAAGCCCACACATATAGCATCCAGTATCCTCTCAGTCATCCTCCATAACTGCCTGGTGTTAAGGGAGTGAAGTCGATGGTCGATGTTGAGCAATTGTGGTGTAATATGTGCAACATAGAAACGCTACGAAAACAAACTCTAGGAAGAAGCGAAGAATACGACAAAAAAAAGGAGTGCTATCAAAGACGGTTACGTACCCGTGCTCTTTACACCTTATCTTGACAAAGGCCGTGTAAACACTAATCGGTATGAAAATTTGCTTTCTGGTTGAGACGCCGCTTTCAGACAATGAAAACGAAGCCTTGTGAAAAACGTCCGTGGTGTTTTTTTTTTATTCATTGCAGCAACATTTGAAAGGTCCGGAAAGAAACTAAACACCAGGCATAAATAAGTCCATCTGACTTATAAGTCAGATGACTTATAAGTGAACATAAGTCCATGTTTTCGCTAATACGCAGCAGAGATGAGAAGCAATGAAGGACAGACACTTCATTACTGTACTTTTTCTGCTATCATTACTTCGCTATTTATTCTTCCGGCAACGTTTTACTTTTACTCGGATCAATATTTACAGAGCTAACAACATATAACACAACATCGAGCTACAAACAACATATAACACAACACAAGAGCTACAAACAACATATAACACAACATAGAGCTACAAACAACATATAACACAACACAAGAGCTACAAACAACATATAACACAACATAGAGTTACAAATGTGTATATGTTGTGTATATGTTGTTTGTAGCTCTATGTTGTGTTATATGTTGTTTGTAGCTCTATGTTGTGTTTAATGTTGTTTGTAGCTCTATGTTGTGTTATTATGTTGTTTGTATGTTGTTGCTCTATGTTGTGTTTATATGTTGTTTGTAGCTCTATGTTGTTTTATATGTTGTTGTGTTTATGTTGTTTGTAGCTCTATGTTGTGTTATATGTTGTTTGTAACTCTATGTTGTGTTATATGTTGTTTGTATGTTGTTTTGTAGCTCTATGTTGTGTTCATATGTTTGTAGCTCTATGTTGTTTGTAACTCTATGTTGTGTTATATGTTGTTTGTAGCTCTATGTTGTGTTATATGTTGTTTGTAGCTCTATGTTGTGTTATATGTTGTTTGTAGCTCTATGTTGTGTTATATGTTGTTTGTAGCTCTATGTTGTGTTATATGTTGTTTGTAGCTCTATATCGTGTTATATGTTGTGTTATATGTTGTTTGTAGCTCTATGTTGTGTTATATGTTGTTTGTAGCTCTATGTTGTGTTATATGTTGTTTGTAGCTCTATGTTGTGTTATATGTTGTTTGTAGCTCTATGTTGTGTTATATGTTGTTTGTTATATGTTGTTATGTAGCTCTATGTTTGTTTTAGCTCTTGTTGTTATATGTTGTTTGTAGCTCTATGTTGTGTTATATGTTGTTTGTAGCTCTGTTGTTGTTGTGTTATATGTTGTTTGTAGCTCTATGTTGTGTTATATGTTGTTTGTATGTTGTTTGTAATCTCTATGTTGTGTTATATGTTGTTTGTAGCTCTATTGTGTTGTTGTTATGTTGTTTGTAGCTCTAATGTGTTTGTTGTTTGTAGCTCTTAAGTTGTCCTAGCCACATGTTTATAAAGTGCATCGTGTGCAACCTAGTGCAAACAGCACAAAACCAGAACAGACCTGACAACACGAGACATGACAACAAACATATCACAAGATAAAACACAACAACAACCCGTAACTGTGATGTAGTGCAATATTGAAACACATATGTAAATTGGGTTTACAAAAATAAATAAATAAATAAATAAATAAATAAATAAATAAATAAATAAATAAATACAAAACCAAGATCACTTATGAACTTGAGTAATAAACTGTAGAAGAGGGTGGGGATAGTCATAGTTAATAATAGTTAATCCTTTGTGTTTAGGCCAGTTTTTAATACCGTTACCATTTGAGCACTACAGTATACAGATACAGTACACTGTACTACACTTCTAATCATTCACACTTCAAATGAAATGATCTTAAAATGACACACATTCTTCATGAGAGGCATTATTGTTCGTTAAAAAGGGATTATTCAGAGCCGAACAGGAGAAATACAAACACATACTAAAACTTTAGCCTGTTGTGCCACCTTGTCTTAAACATCTGTTTAGCTTTGACAGGCTAGTAAATTAACAAGTCATGTAATGTTTTGTTGTCTTTTCTCCCCCTGCTGTTTATCAGCTTTGTACAGGTATTGGTGGATTTTTCCCCCGGTGGGGATGAGCACTGGACAGTCTCATTGAGAAAGAACTTAATTACCCTGTCACACAGAAGCCTTGTTAGCACTTTGCTAGCGCCCGTCCGCTCTGGGAGATTCAGTCTCAGCCGACTGTGGCCTCTTCCTTTAGCGGGTCAGCTAAGCTTCCTCACAGTAAGCACATTTTAAACTTCTTGCTTTGCTACGTAGCGACAAGTGTTGATAATGCTTTCTGACACTGCTCAATTCACAACAATGGCAACACAGCGATGTATAGAAAGCGCGCAGTGTTTGTCCATATAAGGGAACAGATTTGATCTGACCTGAACCCGTTTGAACACTGCTGCGTCGTACCTGACCCGAGGCTCGCACTACACTACACTACAGATTCGGCTATTCAGGCTAAGCAAGCACGTGCGGTCCGAATCAAGTCTGCGATTTGAGCGCGGCACGTCTGCTTGCTACTTAGCAGGACGCCATTGGTTTCCACTCAGCGGAAACAATGAGACTAATGTTTAAATGCTGTTCTAGTGGTAGGAGAGAGGGGAACGTCGAGCCGCACTCACCAAGGCCGTCTCCTCACATCGTACAGGTCGATCTTGTCGGGTATTTTCCATGGAGTCGCTGGGGGGGGGGGGGGGGGGGGGGCTGGGGGGGGGGGGGGGGGGGGGGCGGGGGGGGGGGGGGGGTTGTAGAGGGAGGGGCAGAGAAAAAATGTCATAATGTAAGAAAAATGATATGCAGTGGAACACAGATGTGCTATAAGCCTACATAACACAAGTAATATACAGCGCCTGAAAAATATTGTATTTCGGTGTATTTCAAATTGATCAGATGCACCTCCTTCCCCAATAGGGAGGTTCTGGATGTTCCATATGGGTCATTTATGTAAAACTAAGCTGGTTAAAGGGAAGTAACAAGGATTTCCCGAGAATTAAAGATTAAGGAGAAGCATATTCAAACACCATAATGATTGACTAATCCTTTCACAAAACAACATGAGAGGATTACTTCTCCAATTCTGGCTGCCAGACACAATTATTCGGCAGCACCGAGATCTATATGGCGTGCTAAAATATTGCTTGGCTGGTTGTATAGATAGAAATGTCAGTATGTAGTAGCGTCTA
>JACRUU010000016.1:1110000-1177500 GCA_030449085.1 Kryptopterus vitreolus | reverse complement strand
AGCCTGACTTGTATAACAGAAATACGCGTAAATGCATTTAAATATCAGGGAAACTACTGAAAAAAGTCTGTATTCGACATTTGACCTTGTTGTCTCCTTTTGCCAGTTTGGACTGATTTCAATTACTCATTCCTGAGATCTCGCACCAACAACCATCCATCAGCACCACTGGATAAATGGATAGATGTCTGAATGGAAGGATGGATTGACTGATCAGATACAGTGATTAAAATAAGTGGTTATAACAGTACACAAGAGGTAACAGGTGAATGTACGAACATTGTGGATGCTTTTGGAGGACACAAGAGAAGAATACAATTTCCGAACACACGACCTCGCTCTGGCCTACGGATGTTCTGATCACTTCATTTACTGCGAATCCCATTATCACAAATACTAACTACTAACATCTGTGTATGGCAAACGGTCTAGTAGCAGTTTCAGAATGTTCAATATGTCATCTTGCTGTGACCTTGACCCATATAAATACTATAACATCTAACATATTATCAATATTTAGTCTGGGAAAGTAGATCACGTACTGTATATGCTGACTATATTGCTGTATACATTGAACTGGATTGATAAAGGGAAATAAACTGCTTAATAAATATTGCAAGAAAAATAAAGAAAGGTAAAGGGAAAAAGTTTTAAAAGTTAATACTGAAAATGAAATAATGGAAGGAGGAGAAACAGAAGCAGAAACTTAGAAAGAAAGAAAAGGCAGCGGAAAGAGGAGTAGCGGAAGAAGAAGAAGAAGCAAAAGACAACAGAAGAAATCAAGAACAAGTTGTGAATGCAGAAAAAGAAGAATAAAACAGAATAAACAAATGAAGAAAAGGAAAGAAACATTTTTTTTAATTAAAAAAAGACACAATACGTCGTAAACAATTGTAATAGAATTTGTGAGCTTGGCGGTGAGTGGAGGAGGGCGTTTTTAATTAGCGTGGGCGCGAGCGATAGTGCTACTTCAGTGGCTTTGGGGCGGAACTGAGACAAAGCAAAAGAAGTGGGAGGATGAGGGATTAAAAGCAAACTCTCCAGCCCCCAACCCGAACCCCCCCCCCAACTAGAAACAAAAACATATGTGAAACCCCATTGCTCATTCTTTTTCTCCAGTCTGTTTCTGGTCTGACTTTGGAGGCCAAAGAAAATCTCGTCTGCGTTCCTTAGACAGAAATATATTTGTGATGCATCACATTGACTACATGGGTAGCAGCTTTACAATATCATGACAGACGAAGTAAATCACATCGAAAAAATAAAGCTCTGTCCATTCTATGAATTCTTTACGCCTCTCTTTTTCACTCTGTCTTACATGCACACACTCATGTCAATTCGTTTTTTTTTTCTTTATTCTTACAAGAAGGTGCGAACAGCTAACGGCCCCCAAAACAGTACACAAAAGGCACACCTTTTCCCATGCTCTGAAAAGAACGAAAGAAAAAAGAAATATCCGCGAGAAAGTGGGAAATCCCTTAATTCAACCCAAAAAGCAAGCTTCCACTTCTTTCATCAACACGCATTTAGCCGTTCCATTTGCATTTAATATTTCCACCACTTATCCACAATAATAAAAAAAAACACAATTCAGACCCCTTACAACAGGGCTTTCAAGATTTAAAGAGGATATAAATAAATAAAAAAGAAGAAGCTGAAAGCTTTAACGTTAGCATATCTGCTTTGATGAGGCTTTGCTGACACTTATGTTTGCTAAGTTCATTTCATGTTCAAATGTACAATATTGAAAAAGATATTGAATATTCTGATTAGTCAATCTAATCTGGTGTTTAATGTGTTTTAAAATGCATGGTTCATAGTATGACTCTGCATGTACTATGCTTATGTGATGCCTATTACCTGTGGTTTGCTATTGCCTGTGGTAATGCTATTACCTCATGCTATCACAAAAATAAATAAATAAAAACAGGCAAAGCACTGACCCTCAGACTGACAAATACATATAAAGATATTCTGTTCACCAAAATTGAATTGAATTTGTTGTGTAAGTATAATATACACACTACGACCTATCTAAACAGGTAGAGTAAATAGGAAGCTTATATTTGTGACTAGTAAAAAAAATGTGTGTGTGTGTGTGTGTGTGTGTGTGTGTGTGTGTGTGTGTGTGATAAATTATTCCACTGACTTTAAAGGGAAAAGAGTTTTCGTGTACAACAACATACCAACTTGTGATCAATTCAAGCCTAACTAGTCTGTTTTAATCAATCCCAAACAAAACAAGCAAAAACAAAAACAACAACAACAAAAAAACGCTAAAGGAATATTAAAGGAAATCATATGATCGCTTGGGATAACATTATGCCATTATTTACTAAAAGTTCAGATGTGCATGTAGCAAGCTAATCAAATATGCAGGTGATGCAGAAAAATGCAAAAAAAAAAAAGATGGATGACATCATAGGTCAAGGCTCGCCTGGCTCCACCTTCTCTCAGGGGAAGAGGCAAGATCAGCTCAAGGCTCTTCTCTTTTCTGGCACCTAGGTGGTGGAATGAACTTCCTCTGGATGTCCGAAACAATGGAGACACTGGCTCATCTCCAAACAACGACTGAAGACCCCGAACTCTTCCAACAACACCTATCCTAACACTTCTTTCCTTCTCACTGTCCAGGAAAACATTAAAAATCCCTCAACTGTGTCTCTGCTTATTTTCTTATTCTGTACCTTAAGTTTGTATCAATCATACCTGAATGAATGTATTCGTAGATGGAGACCTAAAGCACTATTTGTACGTCACTATGGATAAGGGTGTCTGCTAAATGCTGTAAAGGTAAACTATTTAAATGGTTTATTTGCTTGTTAACAATTTGTTTCAACTTTAATTATTGCTATGAAATACAATTACCAGTCATTTTAAGTATTAAATAGTTTGTATTCCCTAACTCCTGTGTTTGGAGAAGGTACATTATATGAAGAAAAGGGACATCTCACTTACTCAACAATATGCCAACTATTACCACAAAATTGGAGACATTACATTATATATGTTATATATCTATAAATATAGATAGGATATATATATATAATTATATCGGAATACATTTTCTGAACTAGTAGACCCAAAGCTGTTCTTGTGAATCTCCACAAGCACACGTCGAAATCTAGTGGAACATCTTCCTAGAAGCATGGAGGTTACGACAGAAGCAAACCGGGATTATTCTTCAATGGAATGTCCAAATCATACGTGTCCTCAAAGTGCTACGTAGGTAAAACATAAAATCTTCTAATATTTACTATCAAATATAGCTAAAGGTCTATACGGCTCCTCCCACTCTTTTCCTCCTTGATATTGCGCTCACCTCACATCTTTTTTGACGTCTCCTTTGCTGCCACTCAGTAATAAGCGGTTATAATTAGACTAAAAAACTGTTTGGCTGTTTGACCTGCGCTAATTAGAAAGTTTGCAGACTTTGGCAGCCGGATTCAATGGCGGCATAATGAGTCATAAAACGGTTCATTATGGCCGAGTCGGGGAACGTTCGCAATCTCAATCTCAATAAACGGCCGCAGAGCACTGGCAGGCCAGTCTGAACGGGACGTGAGCGCCGACCGGCCCATTTCGCCCTGCAAAATAGAACAGTCACACTTTTTAACTCCGAGCTATTAATATTATAGACATAGCTCTCCATTTCTCCCTCTCTCTCTCTCTCTCTCTCTCTCTCTCAATCCTCCTCCTTCTATCTCTTGCTACGCATGGAAAAACTCCTGAATGGTTCCGCGGATCATGGCATGTGATAAAAGCTGTATGAAAAAAAAACATTTTTTTTTTTGGCAAGAAGTCATAATTCCTTGATTTTTGCTTTCGCAATAAACACATTTTTTGGGTCATTTATGCGACAATTTTCTATTTCCATCGCCGCTTAAAGAATTCATGGTACGGATTGTAAATGACAGGGAGGAAGTAATGCTTCCTGTTAATGTGCTCCTTAATGCAGCATTGTGTTGCCCCTAGTGACCTGCGTTATAACATGACACAGGTCTCACAGACACTTACAAGGTTACCCTGGCATTAAGTGGTAAGAAAGTGCTGACCTCAAGATGACAACACCAGTGAAAAGCTCTCTGGATGGAGCGGGCTTCGTTACTTAGCAGTTATTTAGGCTGTTTTGCACCTCGGACAGAATGACTGGCTTTGTTTCTACTCATCATATCTTTCCAGTCTTCCAATTTTATACAGGGTTATACTATTATTACCCAACCTGGTAGTGTGACTTTACAATGACTACTGACTGCTGGTAGAATTTCATAGCGGTATATAGTAATGGTGGAATAGTATTCGTACTGAAATTTTTCAGTGCTTTCCGTTCTTTTTCATTTTTCAATTCCCTCGTTAGACATTAACTGAGAATTTCTCTTAAAATTTTTAAATCCTGGTCATTCCACACATGTAGGGAGGGAATCATATTGAATCATATGAAGGAAGAATGGAAGGAAAGAGCTTTCATGAGCTTAATTCTCTCTCTCTCTCTCTCTGTCTCTCTCTCCCCCTCTTTTTTAAGTAGTGCAAAGGAATAAGTAATAAGATCAAGAGCTAGCACAGAAGAGTTGGTGCAGTCGGGACCTAAACGCTAAAACCTGATTCACTGTGTTGAGGAACAACAAAACAACACCACCTTTGTATTTGTCTTCACAAGGCTGTTCACAAGTTATACAACAAACGTTTTACACACCAAAAAAACAAAAAAAACAATGATATCTCTCTTTGAACCTTAAAGGAACACAAAGGGTTTTTGTTGTTGTTGTTGTTGTTGTTGTTGTTGTTGTTGTTGTTGTTGTCTCCTGTGCACATATTTCAGATGTTTGTTACAGTAGACTGAAATAAATAGTACAGGTAAGTAGATCAGTAAGTACCGGCCCGCAGGTTCCGTCATCAAATCAATAACATGTGGCCTCCCGAGCACCATCGATCACAGTATAAAATACACGCATACAAAAAAAAGCTATTTATACTTCACCAGAAGATGGCAGTAGACCTGTGGCATTTAACAAAGTCAGCCAAGAAGGAGTCAAAGCTATAAAACTCCGCTATATCATTCACCAACGAGTTCTCTGTGTGCCAAACATCTGAAATATGATCATGTTATGAAACTGGTATAGCTGAGGGATTAATCATCGTTATCGATTAATTCGAGTTTATGGTTTATGCCGACATTCACCTTGGTTTAGCACAGTGAGTTTCCGTAGTTCTGCGCCTCTTGCCCTGCTTTACCCTCGTGAAATACGAAATACAACACGGCGGCGCGCTATGACGAATTCCAAGAGCTTGTTTTCAAGGCTCGGTTTCATCAGTCGTATGGAAATGGTTCAGGTTTGCCACTTCAGATGTTCAACAAGCCAAAGCCCCACTGTAAAATGTGTGGCATCTAAAGGTAGCAACACAACTCATTTATTCCAGCACCTCAAACAGAACCCATTTTGAAAAAATGGGTAAAAACAGGTAAAAACAGTGGACACATTTTCCCACTGTATCCAAAATCGAAGTTTGGCTAAAAAATTTCAATTTATAATTTTTTTTTTTTTTTACATTCATTTTATATGACATATTGCTCAGCTCTAGAAACCAGTGATAAAAGCTTTTAATTTTATTCACTGCAAAAGTTTCAACATTTTCTACTCAACATCCAGACTGAATACCGAGATGCTGTGTATGACAATGATGTAGAATGGCACAGCCGGGGGTCTGCACTGCAGCGCTTTTTTTCTAAATGCAGTTATTTGTTTCGTTTTCTGAGGTGAATAAATTGTAAAATCAATAGATTTTTAGTAATGATCACACACACAGGTTTGAATCTCAGAAACCCGACAAATTAAATATTAAAATCAAATTCGGTCCGGCAGTCCGTTTCCCAATTTCGCATTTTTGATCCGAGTCTAAAATTGAAATAATGAAAAACCCGAGCTTTTTCATTTTTGATATCCGATTCAAAATCAAATAACACATTGAAATGGTCCATTGAAAAACAAAAGCCCTGCTGATACACAGATTCATATGGGCTTTACCAGTTTTGAACTCCTGAAGAAGTGATAAATGTTAGTGCTATTTTCCTGTTCACAGGTTTTGAATTTAGATGTGTAGAGTGAGCATTTAATAGTGAATGATATATAATGTTTCAAATGAACTGACATATGTTTAATCTTCCCAAAAGTTTTAATTCCAGACAGATGACTTCTTCATTTTATATGGTCAAATGGCAAAGTAATTTTGGTGAAAACATGTTTAGATTGATTTGTGTTCTGTATGAGGAAATAAAAAGTTTGCTATTTGCAATAATAATAAAAAAAACATTAAATAGTTAATTCGCATTTAATGTTAATGACTCCCCAAATCTGGCCCCTGCTGTATGTCTAACAAATAAACTATTTAATTAAAATTTTCCATTAATTTGTGCCAATTCAGTTGATTACTCAATATAATCAACATAATAAACAAGTGCATTGAAATAATTTATTATATTCTATTTTTTTTTATAAAATATTATTTTATGTTATTTAACCAAGCCATTTAAACCATTTTATATAAAATTGCATTAAAATGCTAAATGTCCAAGAGTTGATGATCACGTGTGTTAATAATAATCAACACTGTGACGTGTTTATTAAAAACAGCATGGGATTTTACTGTACGCTTTGCACCACTTAAGCCTTCATACCGAATATATTTATATATAATAATATATCATGTTAAACCCCTACTACATACTAAAGCTCTATATACATTTCCTGACTCCTTTTAATGCTTGACCCCATTATAGTGCCATCAACCAAGCCTAAGGTACCTTATTTACCTCAGAACCAGCCCTTAAATAAAATACTGACCTATAAGAATGTGACATTATTACACCCTTCATAGCTAGAGGGCTTACAAAGATCTTGACCTCCACGTTTGCCTGCTCATTATTAATCCTCTCTCCTAACACCAAACTCTATATTTCTCTAGCACTAATGTTTCTTTTCTTCACCTCTTCACCTACAGTGGCTGAGCTATAATTCCCACGAGTCCCAACCTCATTGTCTGATTGTGGGAGCAGCATCCTTACTCGCAGGTTGATATTGATTAGCTGTTCCCTTCACCTGCAGCTTGAATGATTATAACGATTTGAAGCTCTGGTAAGGTTACACACTATACGCTTCAGGATGCTGATTCGCCGAGCGCCTGTAGTGAATCCTGACATGTTCGTTTATTTGCTGGCTGGTTATAAACAAATATTGGCTTGTCTAGGAATTCAGTTCGATGCGATTTTATCAGACGAAAGCGGTTTTAAATAAACATTTTCATGCACCATCTTTAAAGGAGATGCACGGGGGCATAAAGAAAGCTATATTAAATATGAATGGTCTTAACCATAAATGAACTATATTACTTGCAAGGGATTGCACAGTGTACAAATGTAAAGGAAGTCAAAAAGGATGTGCAGGATTAGAATAATGAAAATAGAGCCCTGAGATGAGCACAGAACAGTCGGAATGAAGCAGTTTTTTGCAATCAAATTTATAGTATATTGGCAAGATTGTGAGTAAACCATTATTTTGCAATACAGCCATTTCATATGCAGCATTCACATTGCCCTTTAAGTGCTGAGAATTCCTGGTAATAGTCTAGTTCGGACCTGAATTAAAAAAGATTAATTAATTTAAATTGATACAAGTTGGGCTGTCAGACCTACATTTTATGTCCAGATTTTTTCCCACATTTTACGCCCTTATCCAGAGCGACTTAAAACTGAGTTATTGAGGGTTAAGGGCCTTGCTCAAGGGCCCACTAGTGGCAGCTTGGTGATTGTGGGGTTTGAACCTGCGATCTTTTAGTCCAGAGGCCAACTAAGCCATATATATATATATATATATATATATATATATATATATATATATATATATATATATATATATATATATGAATGTAACCCCAAATCCACTCATATACTCGTGTGTATATATATATATATATATATATATATATATATATATATATATATATATATATATATATATATATATAATTCTAATCATATAACACCATTTTGTGTGTGTATGTATCTTATTATATATATATATATATATATATATATATATATATATATATATATATATATATATATATATATATATATATAAAAATAAAAATGTGTGTGTGTGTGTGTGTGTGACTATATATGGCGTTATACGGTGTGTGTGTGGTCTATATTGCTTTCATTGCTTTCAATATCTACCCATCGCTCTCGAGGGCTGAAGGTTAAAAAAAGAAAAAAAGTAACTGATATATGTACTGATTTTTACTACACAGATAGAGATGGCATTTTCCCTCCTGGGTAAAGCAAGTTGTCTTTTCAGACAATCCCTAATATCATTCCTTATCATCGAATGAAGAGATAAAATAAGGCTGCAATTCTGCTGGAGCTGACAGAAAGAAAATCCAGCACAAAATCCAGATTGGATCAGATCAGAGGATATTTTTAGGCTGCGGGGTCTCTGCCTTTCCAATGGAATGTCAAGTAATGTAACAATATTTGGATGACATCAAGAATAAAAGCTATTATCAAAGTTTTTGCACATAGGTATGTGTGTGTGTGTGTGTGTGTGTGTGTGTGTGTGTGTGTGTGTGTGTGTGTGGTGTGTGTGGATGTATGTATGTGTGTGTGTCAGACCCCGAATAATGGGGATTTCAGTACTTACAGCCCTTGTAGATGTCAGTTGGGATCTGTACGGCAGTGTACGAGTAGTTGACTTTTTTTCTGAAATTGGGGTCGTCCACAAACTCCAGAGAAATGGACCTCAGGTTATCCGATAGGCTACTTTCAATATTGTCTTCCGACTGAAACACACACACAAAGCAAAACACACCAACATCAATAGCGGCTAATGATCTGATAACTCCTGGAATCAAATGTGTCTGCCTTTAGTATGGCCTCTCTTCAGAGTCTCTTTTCTTTTTCAACCCCTAACCCCGTGTAACAGGATGTATCAAAGTGGGGCGATAACCGGCCGTAATCAATTAACGTGTGAAATGGAGATCGCTTTCGCACTGAACTCCGGGATGCCATTATCCCAGTCAATAACAAACCTCAAAAAACAGAAATCTATGCAACAACAGATCCTCTGCTCCATTCCTTTAAGCTGCCACACATACCAGTAATTAGCATTTTAATTCATTTTCAGTCTCAAATCTGCATAGCCTGCTTCTGAAGTAACTTCAATAACACAGAATGTCGAGGCAGCACAAAAACTGACCAAATAATTGGATTTCAATAGCAAGTCATTTAACAAATGCCCTCAGCGCATCGCATTATAAGCAACCGCATGTCGTGCAGCTGGTTTGAACCAGCCAAAACCCAACGAGCGATGGCACTCGTCGCAGTACAATTGCACTACTGTCCTATTAGAAAACCAACCAATCAGCTAATGATCGTTAATCAGAAATCAGCTGATTAATGTCCAATGCACAGCACCCTAATGTCACTCTGTAGTTGCTAAACTCGAATTTGATTGGGTTTGTGCACAATGAAATATCCAGGAAGTAATTTTAATGCCATATTGAGGTTAAATGAACATTCTCCATTTACCTTGGGTAAACAAAAGTGTTAACAAGAGATTAGCAACAATGAGGGCATTTCCACAGAAATCTGAATCACCGATATTTCCAGATTAATATGATAATTGTCACACGTGACGGATAAAATGGTAAATTGCAATTTTTGTATAAATGTATATGAAACTAGTATTTCTATAACTAGTATTATAATGTTAAATAGGTAAAAACACTTGTGCAAATACATGGAAAAATACGAAAAAAAAAGAAGCAAAAAGCTGCTTGAATAAAATGTACTTTTGATGACGGTCGGGTTTTGTAGTAGACTGTTTATGTTTATGCTGTATAACATTCGTATAAGCATAACATGAAAATAGGACGGTGTTTCTGGCATCATGATTACATAAACACTATAGGGTTACGGTAACTGGTAAATGTTTCGAAAATGATGACTTTTAATATGGATTCATTGTTAATAAGCTAAACAGTACACTCCTGGGAAGGCTTTTCCACTAGATGTGAATGAATGGCTGTAGGGATTTGTGCTCACTCACTTGTGCTGCAAGCGCATTAGTGAGGTCCGGCACCGATGTCACATGAGGAGGGCTTGTTAACAATCGAGCGTCCCACTTCATCCCAAAGGTTTTAAAAGGGGACAGGGTCAGGGCCCTGTGCTGGACGCTTGAGTTTTTTTTTCACATTAGTCTTCGCAACCCATGTGGTCATGGAGGTCATTTTGTGCCCAGGTGCAATGGTGTGTGGAAAATCTATTCATTCCCCATTCATTATATGGGTGTGTCTATCGGGTAGCCGCAGGTAAGAAACTGGTAGCGCACTGTGCTTTCATGCCCCTCCCTCCCTCCCCCCTCTTTTTTTTCTGTAAGTGTTTGTTATGCATTAAAGGAAGTAAAAACGTATTAAATGCTGAATAGGTCAGGAAGCTCTATAGGAGGAATAAAAGGTTTTGGGAGTAATGTGATATTTTGCACTCCTTCTTGATAGACTGAAACGCATCTATATTCATACATTTTCCCCTAGCTTTTTATAAATTCCACTGCTGGTTTATATGCTCAGCCATTTCTCCTTAGTTTCAGATAAACGAAAGGAACCTGGGCAAGCATGCCAACACACACACACACACACACACACACACACACACACACACACACAATAGAATGAAATACACAATACAAATAATACATACATCAGTATATGACCTGTGAATCAATATGACTTGCTTATAAATAGAATGAATTAATAGATGCTTCCCGTGATAGACTGTAAAGGAAATGTGAAGAACACGGCGCTTCATATCAGCATAATTAATCGAGGAATGTGGCACCGGTTAACGAATGACGCGCTAACCCTAATCCCTCTTTCTTTCGCGAGTGCATCCACTCCCTCGCACTCGAAGGCAGCGAGAAATGCCCCACGCAGTGATAGAGAGGCACGGGTTAATTGCATTTGACATGATAAAAACTGTTTGTTTTTCCCCAGAATCAAATTCAAACCTCCTGCCCAGTGCGAGAATTGATTTATGGCCTGTCTTTAATTGTCTATTAAAATGCAATTACAAGCTGCTGTTCAGATGAACAGAGAGACGGTTCCGTTGATACCTCCTTGAATGTCAATGTGATAAACACACATAGACAAACACACACACACACACACACACACACACACACACACACACACACACACACAGAGCAAAACACAGAGCCAGAAAAGATTACATCAGAATATGTTTTGCCAGTATGAATCCAATTACACAGAATTATTGAGAGCCCTGCTTAGTCATTATTTATTAATATTTGACATTAACTTGAATTCCTTGCATGCTACACACGCAATGCACATACATACATACATAGTGTATATATATATATATATATATATATATATATATATATATATATATATATATATACACACACACACACACACACACACACACACCCACACACACACACACACATACATAACTAATGGCTCAGCAACAAGGAGTTGACATTACCATTACCATGAGCCTTAGCTTTCAAATGTAGTTTAATCTATAATTTATTGACATAGCAGGGCTATTTTAGAATTGAATTTAGAAACTATTTTAGAAACTGAAAACCCGTCACACTTAATTAGTATTTTGTAATGATTTAAGATGGTAATTGCATTGATTTGTACTGTATACTATGTATATAAATTGCACTATATAGACAAAGGTTCTGGGACCCCATATTTTTTACTAATGTTACATATGTGTATATGTATAATTTAATAGAATTAAGCTTCCACTTCCACATAAATATGATTTTGAGTAACAGATGCCAGGGTGTTTCACCTGCACTTAGCAGTTACTCAGACAGAACGTCTGCGCTTTACTGTTTCAGCACGCTGAATCCACTTAGCTGCACTATCAACTCGGCCTTTTCTGCTCGCTCAGCTGTAAATCCCACCAATCAATATCGCTGAGCCACATTAAAACTGCCTCGATCTGCAGCGCCTCGCTCCTGTCTGAAGTAAAAGGCTTGACGCTGTCTATCACACAGACTTTTACACTGGTTCAAACTGAAATATTCTTTTAACTGAATATGCAGTTCTAACCAATTCGCTGCGTTGAAACTAAACCGACTAAAAATCGCTGCAATATTTCCCGCGTAACACAATATTCGCCTTCTTGGCACATGGTTTGACCACAATTTGCGCCTAATTCCCGAAACAATGAGGCTGATTGGCTTTTAAAATGTCCTCTATTCTTGAGAAGACGGAGTAAGTGTCCTTTATTTGTTTATTTTTTCAGCCTGACTGTCATCCCATTGAGAGCATTCATCCCCCACCCCTCCCCCACCCCTTATAGTTGAGCCCAATCATAATTAACCAAAGCAGCTTCTAATTAGGAGCTAAAAATCCACACAGGAAAGACTGATTGGTTCATTTTCTCCAGCCATACACCACCTGTTTTGCTCGATTCATTACCCAATTTGTTAATTTTATCTCCTCATATTCCAGGTTTAATTAAAGGTTGCAAGGGCCAAGAATGACATTTTGAAGACTCTTTCAGTCCCGTCTTTGTCTTTCACGGCTGTACCTTAATCACAAACATCACTTATGTGCTCCCCTCGGGCCCACTAAATCGTGCATGTGGATGGAGAATTCGGGGAAGAAACTTTGCTGCGTATTTTTTATTCAAAATAGCTTTCAGCAGGCTTGTTATTAGTAATAATGCAGGTATGTAGGACTGGAAATGTTTCCATAATGTATGATAACCTTTAAAGAAAGGGTATATAGGCTGTTTATCAAAATAGCTGGATAGTCCTGCGCTTCATTGATCCCAAACAAGCCTTAAAGCTGTATAAAATATATATATATAAAGGAAGGTGACGGACTCATTCAGATCTATGAGAAGACTGGGATCTAAAGTTTTAAAGAGATAAGAGATAGAGAGAGTGAGAGAGAGAGACAACCAGTTTTGGGAAATCCTCTATCTGATCATTTCTGCTCCTAACACCTTTACCAAAACACCAGTTAAATATGAATATGAAAGTACTGTATATATATATATATATATATATATATATATATATATATATATATATATATATATATATATATATATATATATATATATATACTCCTCAGACCATTTAGTAGGACCTCAAGCGCTGAGAATGGGAACATTATCATACTAAAATAGACCACTTCCATCATGACAGAGACGTTTCAACCACAGTCAGAATAACAGAATAACAAATGCGTGTGTCTAACAAGTCATAAGTGCATTTTTTTCTTATCGCTAGCATTTTACTTTTTAGCAATGTTCTTATTGTTTACCGTTTCTTGATTCTCTATGTTGTTTTAACATTACCATTATATATATATTGTCCCGATGGGCCTCCGCCCCATTTACTGAGATGGGCAAGTGCTCTGAAATCGTAGCGCAACCCAGCGTGGATGAGAGAGAGGCGGGGCGTCCTCAACGAGACATGGCTAGAGCTTATCCCAGAGTGGCACCTTTTAATCAGACGGCTTCTATAATAGGCTGTTGGACGGCGGCTGGAGAACGTCTGGGCTCCCAACTAACGGCGCATGTCTTTTTCTCCCGACCTCCCAGTACAGGTGAGACGGCAAAAGCGGATGAGGAATACCCGCCAGACCCTCGCAGTGCCTGGCATCTGGGAGTATCCACAGCCTTGCGGCAGTAAACCAGCCTGACCCCTACGCTGATGGAGATCCGGAGGACGAAGCCGCCCATTGATCGGGACCTGACGTCGGGTAGAGATTGACTATCGATAGATCTCCGCGTTCCCTCTCCCGCTCCAACCACTCCTCACCTGATCCCCAAATAACGGACACGAACACTTTCTCTTTATTTTTTGTTGACTTTCAATAAACACTACTTTTATATATACTTTTTCCCCCCAGTAACGACTCTCCGCGCCTGTGTTCAGCCCGAAGCTACGAGCGAGTCGCCACAAATATATATAGATATATATATATATATATATATATATATATATATATATATATATATATATATATATCATATATATATATATATATATATATATATATATATATTCATTTATTCATCTTCTACCGCTTTATCCGATCTTCCCTCGGGTCACGGGGAGTCTGTGCCTCGGGTCACAGGGAGATCTCAGACATCTATGGGCATTAAGGCAGGATACACCCTGGATGGAATGCCAACTCATCGCAGGACACACACACACACTCACATTCATACACTAGGGACAATTTTCCAAGGTGCCAATCGACCTACCGTGCATGTTTTTGGACCGGGAGGAAACCGGAGAACCCGGAGAAAAACCCCCTGAGGCCGAGACGGGAATCGAACCCGGACCCTGGCGGTGTGAGGCGAACGTGCTACCCACTAAGCCACCGTGCCCCCCATATATATATATATATATATATATATATATATATATATAAAACCTTTGTCCATATAGTGTATTGTAATCAGTATTTATAATTTATAGAGTATACAGAACAAATCAATGCAATTGCCATCTTAAATCATTACAAATTACTAATTAAGTATGAAGCGTTTTTCAGAAAAATGTCAAAAATAGGCCTGCTGTGTCAATAATTTATAGATTAAAATACAATACATTTGAAAAGCAAGGCTCAAGGTAATGTCGACTCCGTGTTGCTGAGCCATTAGTTAATTCTCTGTCGCTCATTCTGGTGGAACGCCTTTCAGAAAGCAGATGTTGGTGGTATAGCGTAAATAACATCGCGCTCTTGGGCCATTCATACACTAATCAATTACCGGTGAAGCCATTTTTACCATCTGGATTGATCAACATATTCTTTGCTTTTAACATAAGTAATGAGAACTTGTTTCTTATGCTGGTTGAGGACCGGTTTGAGAAATCAGGGACAGATTTTGAAATAAATATTTGGCTGTATTATCATCATATTCTACAAATATAGATGAATATAGGAATATAGGAATATTCTTTTTACATAATGTGAATATCTCTAAAGTAAATGGCATTTTGGTGTGAATGAAATAAGCAGCACTTGAATGCTAGTTTTGGCCAGATTCTAAATCCCTGAGTATGTTTCCATCACAGAGAAAGACGAGTCAAAGTCTTGCTCATATCACGCATTAAGTGAGAATGTACTGTATTATATCTCCTCCAGCTCCCAGAATCCTCAGCCTGTAGCACAACCACTCACACACACACACATTAGACCATTTACACCAATTTTCCTGTGCTTTAAATGCCACAGGTTTCTTGAGTAGTGCTACTGATAATGTGCATTGCTTCACTAATAACGGCATGACAATGTGTATTCAATAGAATAAATGCATGTAGTTTCTCAGTGGCCTCCCAGCAACCAGATCTAAATCCAACAGAGCACCTCTTGCTGGATTGTATAATGAATGCACAGCATTAACTGCTCTCTGACCCCGGCTTCCAAAAAAACAAAACAAAACAATCTGGAGTATGCAAAGAAAAGAATTTCCCTCACAGCATCGATAAAGTATGCAAGTAAATAAATAAATACTTTCCCAAATCTCAAATTTCAATGCTTCTTTTGCTAAAATGTATGTATTCTGTGTATTGTGTAATTTTTACTTGTCTTTTTGGATTACTCTTTTGTTTATCACAAACTCTCTGCTTTTGTTTAAACAGCCCTGATGTTTTGGGGTTCACCGAGAGTTGTCTCTGTTTGGTTTATTTTGTAAGACTTCTGTTCAGTTCAAGTTTATTTCTATAGAGCTTTTCACAATGCATTGTCATTTTTACAGAAATGAATTGTGTGTGTTTGTCCCTGCTGAGAAAGCCTGGGTGAGTATGGCAAGGAACAAAACTGCCTTAGATGGTTTGAGGAAGGAACCTTGAGAGGAAACCAGACTCTTTGTCTGTTGTGTCTACGAGTAGCTCAGAGAAATATAAGGGGTCCAAAAAAAACCGATTTAGTCAGCAAACTGGTTAATAACGTTTCCAGGTCACATATGTAACCCTAGTTTCCCGAGGGAATCAGACACTGTCAGCAATGCTTTGGAAACCCTTCCGCATGAACATGCTCTGAATCCCATGTGTAATCCATCCAATGGAAAGCAAGTGGAGACAGTGCTAGCTTCTGTAAAGGGAAGGAATTGCTCCAGGAATACAGGCAATGTGGCTTGGAGATGCAGTGTGGCATGGAGACGCACCTGGAGACGTTCCCCTTCAGGAACTCAAGCTGCATCACAACGCTTTGGGAATGATTGTATAATACCACCAGACTAACCAGTCCCTGCCTAGTGTGAATGAGCACAGCTAGGTTGAAGAGAAGTGAGGTCTAGAGTGACATTAAGGTCAAGGCTATAAAACCTGACAAAGGTAGGTGGGGCATGTAGCCTTTTAGGTCTGAGAGGAAATGCTTCAGAGTCAGAAGCTCTGCCGGCATATCCAGGCAACTAATGTACCGACCTCGGCTGGAAATGGACACTGTTGGGTGTATCATGATAGGAGCATGGTGATAGAAAAGTGACCACTTACCTCTGTTACTATCTCATGATCAATACGATCCACATTACAGTCAAGAGAGTGAAAGACCACTGTTTGTAGAGCAATTCAGACTTCCTTGGCCTAGGGTCGCAGCTGCTATAATTGCTGTTTGGCATCCTCCAATGAAGACCAAGCCTGCATGCTCAGTATAAAGGGCAGGAGCATCCACTATTTATTATCAACGTCACATGGTGAGTCCTACATGCCTTTTTGACAATGGTTCAGGTTCCCCTCTCAAGGCCCAGTCAACACAGGTGGAAGCTACTTGTCATCTTATTATGCAAAGGACGGATGCCTCCCTCATGGGCTGTGGAGTGGTCATGAGGGCCACTCAAAATCTATGTCTTTTGGTATAGGGACTACCTGGAGATACACTAAGAGCACTAAGGCACTTCCTCTTAGGGGACCTAGGGGACCGCCACATGCAGATGGACAATATGTCACTGGTCCCCGACACCACCAAGGGGGTCTGTTCCCTCTGCATGGTCAGGCTTGCACACCATGTCCTCTTGTGGACCTTGGAGAAACTCCACTCCTTTTGAGTGCTGTATATCCTAGGGCAGGAAATGCATCCTGTCAAGGGCCAAGGGCTGGGGAAGGGAGGCTCCACCCCAAGGTGGTGAAGCTGCAATGGGAGGAATTTACAGAGCTCAAGTATATTTCCCTCTATCACCCAGTTCCTTTTAGACTGGATACTATGGTACAGTCAACCGATGTATGCCCAATGACGCCCCACACACGCTGCATTGCTCCCTGGAGTTCCCCAGCTCAACTCCAAGAGTCTGGCCTCTCAACTCAGGCTGAGAGCATGCTTCACTCCTGAGCTCACTCTATGAGGAGAAGCCTATCATGGGGTAATTTATACCTGGGGTAAGTTCCCTTTGCTGGCACATGTGCCTGTGTAGGACTTTGCTGTAGTGCTTGAGGCCCAAAGGCACCTCCCTTTGAGCCAATAGAAGAAGTGACGCTAAGGGTCTCCTTACTGGCCTTTACATCCCTGAAAGGGTTAGAGACTACAAGTTCGCTCAGTCATCTGGGTGGTAATCCTCCCAACTGTAGATACAAATTCCAAGTCAAAAATGTTTTGTCCTATGCAGGCAAGCATGTAAAACCAACCCACCAATAACTAAATCATTCATATTTTATTTTTCTTTGAGTTCCTTTAGAGTAGATACACAATATACTTCAAAATGAGGTTCTTAAGGTCTGTGACTGTCCCCTACTGGTAATGTACTTCATGTACCAGATAACTTCACTACGTGCCGCATTTCGCTGCGGAAAGTCATGGGATTTTTTTGATGTGCATTTTTAATGTCCACATCTGCATCTCCAAAAGTTACTCAAATAGGACTTGGTGCAAGGGTGTGTCTACGGGCTCCCTGGCATCCATCCACTCCCCGTCCTGGGTGGAAGACCGCCCCTTCCTGATTGCGAGAAATCGATTCCCTTGAGCGTGGACCGGGTGTGCTTTGCCCCCAAGCAAGAAACACAATACCCATCCACATCGATGATGGAACAATTCCCTGTTTATTTACCAGTTTCCGATACTTACCTAGCAAACACACACCCACACACACACACACACACACATACACACACACACACACACACAGAGAGCTTCCTGAACAAACAGAAGCTTGCACCGTTTCCACTGCATGTGCATTTTATAGCTTCCTGGTCATGACATCACCGACCCATTTCCATTCAGTGTGTGGTCACGTGGAAGGGTACATAAAGCGTTGCTGATGCAGCTTGACTTCATGAAGGGGAAACTTTTTCATATTCTGACTCAATAATCTCCTCTCAATAATCCTCAAATAGAGGCCGGCCAATCCAACTGCAACCAGACTGACTTGGGAATAACCATTATTTTATGTCTCCCTTGGCTTTACAATTGTAACCATCATATCTCATGGACCAAATTAGAGCTTGTTTCCTGGCCAAACTCGAGAATGGGGGTATTTGTTTCTGCTGAGAGCCCATCATACCATTAGACATCTCTGTCCATTATACATCCATTTAGAAATCTTTGGGAAGAGCGAGCACAAACCACTTTGCCCACACCATTTCCATGATTACACCAGGAAGATAGTTGATGGGAATATATCTCCAAGGTCTAGGACCTGATCTCTTATTCCCAGTTGAATGTAAAGCTACATACGACAACACTTGATTTACGTTAAGTCTCCAACAGCTGCAGGTTTGTTTGTGTAGAAGAGAGGAAAGGGAAGAGGAGGAGGTCTTCATTCATGTTTTGATTATAGGGATCTTAATAACACCACTGTGAAATATCCCTATGCTTTCCTATTAATGCCTGTCATTGCGCATCATTTTATCCAGCTGTATGATTGTGAATGTCAGGTATAAAAAGTAGCAATCATCCAGCATTTACATGGCAAAGAAAAGCCACGATGTAACTAGAGCCCATCTCAATGCTAAAAGCAATGTGTAAGCCATCAATTTCAGAATACCTCAAGATGTGTTTGGGAAAACCCAAAATCTGCCCACGAATTCTCATTAGACCAGCTAATTACGGAGCGACGGGACCGGAGGGATGAAAACTACAGGCTTTATTCAGACAATTGAAAGAGAGAACAGGCTGTGGTGGAGCTATGGGTAGAGGAGAGGAGAGACTCACAAAAATAGTACAGAAAGAAGGGAATGCTAAATGTGTGCATTCATACTAGAAAGGAGTATGTAACAGAGTACAAATACATCCTTTCTGTACTTAAGTCGATTTTTCTGTTATCAGTATTTATTTTATTTAACTTTTTACTTTTACTCATGACATTTTTACACAAATATCTTTTTTCATTGTTCATTTTTAACCTTGTTTGGTGAAATATCTATTACTTCTAATAATAATAATAATATAATATATATATAAATATATATATATATATATATATATATATATATATAATATACACAGTGGCAAGAAAAAGTATGTGAACCTTTTGGAATTTCATGGTTTTCTGAATAAATTTGTCATAAAATGTTAAATGTTATCTGATCTTCATCTAATTCATTGGTATTGACAAACACAATGTGTCTAAAAATAATAACACCAAAAAAATCCAATCTTTCTTGTCTTTATTGAACACACTCATTCAACATTCAAAATGGCAGTGGAAAAAGTAAGTGAAACCTTGAGTTAATGACCTCAAAAAAGCTAATTGGAGCTAATTGGTTTTAGCAAACCTGGAGTCTTGTTAAGATAATAAGTTTGGAGGTGTGGACTACAGATACTTTGACTGATAAAAACCCCTCAAACCTTTGGAGTTTGCTCTGCACAAGAAGAACATGATTATGTGAGCCATGTCTCGCCAAAAAGAGTTTTCAGAGGACCTACGATCAAGAATTGTTGATTTACATGAAGCTGGCGAGGAGTTACAAAGTTATTTCAAAGACTTTAGAAATTCACCAGTCTACAGTTCGGCAAACAATCTACAAATGGAGACAATTTGGGACTGTTGTTACTCTACCTAGAAGTGGGCGCCCCGTCAAAATGACACCAAGAGCACAACGAAGAAACAACCCCGAATGACAGCCAAAGATTTGAAGGCATCATTGGAACTTGCTAACATATCTGTTCATGAGTCTACAATACGTAAAACACTGAACAAGCAGGGTATCCACGGCAGGACACCGCGAAGGAAGCCGCTGCTTACTAAAAAGAACATTGCTGAACATTGCTGCACGCCTTAAGTTTGCAAAAGAGCACATTGACACTCCACAGCGGTATTGGCAAAATGTTTTGTGGACTGATGAAACTAAGATTGAACTATTTGGAAAAAAACACACAGCACTACATCTGGCGTAGAAAGGGCACGGCATATCGTCATGAAAACATCATCCCAACTGTAAAGTATGGTGGAGGAAGCATCATGATTTGGGCCTGCTTTGCTGCATCAGGGCCTGGCCAGCTTGCAATCATTGAGGGGAAGATGAATTCCCAAGTATATCAGACAATTCTTCAGGATAATGTGAGAATGTCTGTACATCAGCTGAAACTGTGTAGAAAGTGGGTGATGCAACAGGACAACGACCCAAAACACCGGAGCAAGTCCACAACAGAATGGCTTCAGAAAAACAAAATCCGCCTTTTGGAGTGGCCGAGTCAGAGCCCAGACCTCAACCCAATAGAGATGCTATGGATTGACTTGAAGAGGGCCATACACATGAGACGTCCAAAGAATATGACAGAGCTAAAGCAGTTCTGCCAGGAAGAATGGGCTAAAATTCCTCCTATATATATATATATATATATACTATATATATATATATATATATATATATATATATATATATGTATATATATATATATATATATATATATATATATATATATATATATATATATATATATATATCTATATATATATATATAGTATATATTATATTATATATATATATATATATATATATATATATATATATATATATATATATATAATTTTTTTTGTCCATTTTTTTTTGTGTCCTGAGCATTTGCGTAATTTCGCCATAATTACTTTAAAACTGTTTTTATTTTGTCTTCATTCTCTGTGTTGAGTTTGGTTTCACTAATAATAAACATAAATTTGCATAACACAGACATTTGTCCAGACTTGTGTTGACTAGAGTATTAAAAACTAGTATTAATTTGAGGTAATGAACTAAATGGCGTACATATTATTAATTTTAGAAAGCCAGCATTATGATCTGTCAACATTTGATTCTAAAACCTACAATTCAAACTTTGCAAATACATTAGGTAGACCAAAGTGACCAGACCCTAAAACATGTATGTGCTTCTTGAAACACAATGTGTGTCAATTTGCTATTATAATAAGGTCCATTCTTAAGGTAAGATGTTCCCTGAAGTAAATTCTGGAGTTTGCTTTTGGAGAAAGTACTTTTGTTTATATAGTGTAGATTACATATGTAAGTGCCATTTCATTTCCATGTCAGACGGTGACGTATCGTGAGGAGGTGCAATATGTCAACTGATGCAAAAGATGCTCAATAGGGTCGAGTTTAGATCTCTATAGCAGGCCGCTCAAGATGATCTCGTTCTAGCCACGTAAACCATATCTGAAGGGAGATTGATTGGTGCACAGGGGCATTGCTACAACAGGTTTAGTGTCCCTTGGAGAAGGACGACTGCTAAATGCTGTTAGTGTAGTTCAGCTGAAGAGAAAAGATCATCCTACTGCATTCTAAAATGTCCACATTTCTTTTCAGTAAGGACAGGGAAGCTGGTCAGAGTTGATGGGGGAAAATGGATGGAGTTAAATACAGAGAAATCACGGAAGAAAACCTATTATATGCTGCAAAGGATTTGAGACTGGGGCAGAGGTATAACTCTAAACGTCTCTAAACATGCAGCCACAGCTACAATGGAATGGTTGAGATCAAAGAATATTCATGTGTTAGAATGACAGAGTCAAAAATGCAGCTGTAATTGCAATGAAAGGTTGTTCAACAAAAGTATTGACTCAGGGGGGCTGAATACATCTGCACGCCACACTTTTTATTTCTTCAAACGTCTTTTTCTTGCACTTCTGAATCCGTTTGGAATGCAGTGTAAATGTCATTTGAGGGCAAAATGTAAATATAACACCATTTTGTTCATTATAAGGTGTAAAAACACATTTTTGGGGGGTTTTACAAGACGAACAATTTTGCCATTGTTCATAAAATTGTTCACTGTTTTCCAACGTAGGAAATACATATATACGGTATGTAGGCATATACAGTATTTCATACCTGAAAGAATTCCAAAATCAATTAACAGCATAAGACAATAGACAGTATCCTGATCACACATTTCAGGATGTGAAAGTAGACTTGTCATGCATACAGTCACATGCAAACTACACATTTTCTGGCCCCGATGTTTTCCCCCCCCAGGATATTTCTCTTGGTGATTTCTAATGAAAAGATCGCAAAGGTGTGAACAACGCACGCGCAATCTGAAATCGGTGCCTTACACACGCGTGTGAGCGGAACACGCGGCGCTTTCCCTGCGTAAATATTGATGTTGCTTTTGTCCCCGACGCTGAATATGATCTATAGATTTGAGAATTCTTTTCTATTTTTATATTTATACAGTATGGATTTCTTGATGAGGGTAAAATTGTAGGTGCTTTTATGCTTGTTTTTTTTCTCCTTTTTTTTGGGTAACCATCAAGCAATTTATTATTCAATATTTGAAAAAATACAGGGGCTTAAAAACTTCATTGTGCCTTGAACAAAAAGACACTTTAATAAAGCTGGGTCATTAACCGAGAGTGCTTGGATGGGGGGACGTGTGAGTGGTTTGAGGAGAATGAAGTATAACAGTGTTAGTGGAGTTGGAGAAATGTTCCCAAACTAAGCCAAAGGTGTGTGCAGTGCATATTTGTTTGGGAGAGTTAACTTTGTGCCCTACAGACCCTTGTTTCTCAGGCCACTAGATGGGGGGGGGTCAAAAGGTTATGTCAGGGTGGTATCCCCTTGGCCTCCTTAATGATGAGTGATGTCTTCCAATTAGGGATGCTGACGGCCCCTAAAGATGCCAGCCATTAATCACATACCTGCCCCTGCAAACAAAAAGAAAAAAAAATCCCCTCTTTGATTTATGATTCCTCTGTCTCTCCCGCTCACCTTCAGTCATGTCCTGCATTTTGTGGTCGACTGACTTCTGGAATCCTTTCTCAGAGATGAGGATAAATCAACACTGGCGGTATTAAATATGTGTGGTCAAGAACGTGCACATTCCAGATCATGATTTCAATTCTTTTCACCAAAAGAAGTTTTCCTCAGGGGGGCACATTCGCCTCACACCACCAGGGTCCGGGTTCGATTCCCGTCTCGGCCATGTGTGTGTGGAATTTGCATGTTCTCCCCGGGGGGTTTTCTCCGGGTTCTCCGGTTTCCGCCCAGTCCAAAAACATGCACGGTAGGTTGATTGGCACCTTGGAAAATTGTCCCTAGTGTTTGAATGTGTGTGTGTGTGCCCTGCAATGGGTTGGCATTCCATCCAGGGTGTATCCTGCCTTAATGCCCATAGACGCCTGAGATAGGCACAGACTCCCCGTGACACAGGGAAGATGGGATATAGCGGTAGAAGATGAATGAATGAATGAAATTGAAATGAATGAAGGAGCACATACAGCTAGATTTGTAAAGCTTTGCCAATTCCAGTGTTTGAAAATCCCGAGTTACAAGTTTCCGCATGTTTATGTCACACCGTCGTGGGATATTACACTACCTCTGCAGTGCCAGCAAGAAAGAAAGCAGTAAGAAATCACCGGAATATAGTGGCCAAAGATATCTTTTCTAAGTGCTGATCAATTCTCCCTGATGTTGAAGGTTCTGTTTTCTGTACGTCTTCACTTTGATTATGTTTTGACTATGTCCTGTCTCCATAGCACTCCCAAGTAGAGACCTGTAGAGACGGATTTCCCGCAAGGTTCTGTCCTACTCCCGCAATAATATGTTATTTTGTCCCGATCCCGCCCGCAATGTTTAGGTTTCATCCCGCTCCCGTTCATGCACAAACACTGTTTGTTATTTTCTCTGGCAGGTAATAACTAAGTCACTCGTGACTTTGTGCCTGGATATCATTTACAGTGGTACCTCGGTGTGTGTCGACCTCAGTGTACTTCACCTTAAGATAACGTTGGATTATTCAATATTTGAAAAAATACAGGGACTTAAAAACTTCATTGTGCCTTGAATAAAAAGACGAAGAATTTGGCGTCGGTTAACGTCGATTCCTTCAGTTTCCGTCGTGTTTGTTGATCATGACGTCAGAATCAATCAACGTCGCTTTCTGAGGAACGAATTAACGACGTACACAATTTACATATATATATATATATATATATATATATATATATATATATATATATATATATATATATACACACATTTACATTTACATTTGCAGCATTTGGCAGACGCCCTTATCCAGAGCGACTTACAATGAGCAATTGAGGGTTAAGGGCCTTGCTCAAGGGCCCACTAATGGCAGCTTGGTGGTGGTGGGGTTTGAACCCGTGATCTTCTGGTCCAGAGTCCAACACCTTAAACCACTGGGCTACCACCATCCCATATATATATATATATATATATATATATATATATATATATATATATATATACATATACACACACACACACACACACACACACACACACACACACACCACACACACACACACACACACACACACATACACATAGACACATTTATATAATTTTTTGAGACCAGCCCGCGTTCACCACCATAGTTTGTCCTGAGCTCCACTCGTTCGTGTCGGGTCCCGTGGGAGTGCAGGTCTCTACTCCCATACATAGAAGCCCAAAGAATCCCAGTCTGCCATTAAAACCATTACAGATCTGCTGCAGGATTAGGCCTCTCAAATTTTCAGACCTCGGCGTCTTTACATTTTGCAGACGGCAAAATGTCTTACATAAAAACTCAAGATGAACTCAAAAGTCTCAAAATGCAAAAGAGAAATGTCACTTACATATTCAAACTCTGCCTTGGAGTCGTAGTACTCTATTGCACTCGCCTAAAAAACACAAACACAAAAAAACACAGAACATATATAGTTAATGCCACATAAATCTAAATTTGTCCTTTCCTTTTGCAAATGTCTGATATCGATATACAAATTGGGGTTATTTCCTCCCCTCACACATTCTGTGCTTGCTAATGGATAATCCAAACAGCGTATTAATGACCCCGTCCTTAGGCTCCAATTGGGAGGCAGAAATGTCGATCTGTCTGTAATGTTGTTTGTCCGTTTGTGTGATTCTGAGAGATTCATTATTGTTAAACAGATTAGAGGTTAGACGGAGACATGCACACGTTACACACTGCTCGGGGTTAAAGAAGGAATACACACAGCTGCTTTCCTGGAAATGACTACAATTGCATCACAGATGACATTTGGGTATGTGATTTGATATTAAACGATGCCAATTAACTTTCACGTCTGGAAACGGACAAACGAGGTTATTTTCTGGTTTAATCCTGCGTCTTTCCTGAATCAATATGTGCTTTCATTTGAACAGTTTCTCGCGATCAAATGAAAATTATTCAAAGTAACACCGGCCTAGATGATTTCAAACACAATCTGAACGGCCTGAGAATGAAACCATGCCTGTTATTCGCGCGTTGTTGAAATCTGTCCTGAAAAAGAACGAGAAAACGAGGAAAATGGTAGAACGCACATTTATTCTTGCTTCTGAAATGTCCTTGACATCATTTCGGCAGTAATTAGTTCAACATGTCTAAGTGAAGCAACAAGAACAGAATGGATTTTTTTTTTCCTTCTTCTCTCATTCCAGAGTGTCATTCCAGCTTTGGAATCTGATCTCTAAATATAGCACACAACTGCCATCCTACTTAACTCTGTTGAGAGGAGTAATGTGTATTGTTTAATGAAGTTTAAACAGAGGTTGAGAGAAGCATATCCATCTACTCTAATGCCATCACAGTCACACGCTGAGACTCCCTGCTGTCGGATCTCTGCAGGCAGCCTGTATCTTTTCTCCTCCCCCTCCTCCTCCTCTCCTTTACTCATGTCTTCTTCATGTCCTGAAAGACGACAGGCTCTCAAGGGCAATGGAGTGCTGGATGCTTAAGTGTAGGATCTGAGTTTCACTTCCTTTATTATGCCCGCACCGCACTCTCTCTTTCATTCTCCCCTTTTTATCTCTCTATCGTTTTTTTTTTTTGTTTTTTTTTTCCACCCTGTCTCCCTTGTCCTCTTTTAGTTTTGGCCGGTCTCCAAGCTCCTCTTCGAGCTGCCAAGGCTGAAACAGCAAGACCCAGTTGCGGCGATGACAGCTGGCACTGAGGTGATCCTAGTGGCTGAAAGAAGACTCAGCAAATCTGCAACTCTCCCAAATCTATTATTGCTTCATCTTCAACACATACACACACACACACACACAGTGAAACACAGATAAACACAAAGCGCCTTCCTTAGACTTAGCTAAAGCATAGTCTATATCCATAATATTATATCCACCTTCCTAATATAGCGTGACGCCCATTTCAGCAACAAGAAAGAGGTTCTGTCAGGGAGGTATGGACTCAACAAGTCTCTCTGTGCTTTCTGGAACCAGGAGATCCACTAAGTTGTACGGTGGGGCTTCCACTTATTAGTCCAAGGGATCCCATTTAATATTGCTTTTTAAATAATTTCATTTATACACAGAGTAGTTAACAAATAACATGTAACACATGTAACATCAGCGGAGAAGCAGAAGAACTTGAAAAGCCCATCATTCAAATAGCATCCACGGGAGAATTTCCTTGCTGCAACCTTTCCTGTTAGAAATGAAAATCAAATCAGATTTGACTCCGCCCCCTTTGTTTTGTTTTTTTTTTTGCTGATCCAAAAAATGAACCGATTCGTGATTCAATGCGATCCAAACCATCAGTTTCATTGATTCCTTGCACCAGTCTAATGAGACAAAAATGTTATGCACTTCATCTCTCAGTAGTGAATTTTATGGCTGATCTGTATATAGCCCCTTTCACAATTTTATCCAATTAACTAAATGCACAAGAGAGAGAAAGAGCAAGAGAGAGAGAGAGAGGGGGGGGGGGGTTGGCAAAGAATAGAGAAAGCAATGAGGTCACAGAAAAATAGATGTAGACAGTCAAGAAATACAGGGAGAAAAATGATGAAGGAAGGGAGAGAAGAAAAGAGAGTGGAAGAGAAAGAGACAGCAAATGTGATTACGTTGGAAGGGATGAACAGAGAGCTTGGTAGAAAAATAAGAAATAAGTCAGGGCTGCAAGATATTTTGTGTGTTCGACAGAGAGAGAGAGAGAGAGAGAGCGAGAGAGAGAGAGAGAGAGAGAGAGAATTAGGAGAGGATGGGTGAGTTTGCTATTAATAGCACTTGTCTGGCAGCAGAATATTGCTCAAGAGGGCAGTGGCCTGCAGTGTGTTTTTGTGTGTTTGTGTGTGTGTTCCGAGGCTGGTCCTCTGGGTAAAACCATTGTGCTGACTACTGTCTTAGACGCTGCACATCAACATATTTATCTCTCATACCAAGCCGTGCACAACTGCATTTTAGAGTAGAATTTTATGGTTCTTCTATGAGTCCAGCCTAGAACTGTGACGTCTGATCTTTCCTGTTCACTCATACAGACACCCAGACCACTCTGACCACTCCCACTCACTCCTGCATTCATTCTGGCCAGTCCCTTTCACTGCATATACACTCTGACCACTCCCACTCACCTCTACATTCACACTGACCAGTCCCTTTCACTGCATATACACTCTGACCACTCCCACTCACCTCTACATTCACACTGACCAGTCCCTTTCATCCTCTGCATTACACTGACCACTCCCACTCACCTCTTCATTCACACTGACCAGTCCCTTTCACTGCATATACACTTTGACCACTCCCACTCACCCCTGCATTCACACTGACCAGTCCCTTTCACTGCATATACACTCTGACCACTCCCACTCACCTCTGCATTCACACTGACCAGTCCCTTTCACTGCATATACACTCTGACCACTCCCACTCACCTCTGCATTCACACCATGGCCAGTCCCTTTCACTGCATATACACTCTGACCACTCCCACTCACCTCTTCATTCACACTGACCAGTCCCTTTCACTGCATATACACTCTGACCACTCCCACTCACCTCTGCATTCACACTGACCAGTCCCTTTCACTGCATATACACTCTGACCACTCCCACTCACCCCTGCATTCACACTGACCAGTCCCTTTCACTGCATATACACTCTGACCACTCCCACTCACCTCTTCATTCACACTGACCAGTCCCTTTCACTGCGTATACACTCTGACCACTCCCACTCACCTCTACATTCACACTGACCAGTCCCTTTCACTGCATATACACTCTGACCACTCCCACTCACCTCTTCATTCACACTGACCAGTCCCTTTAACTGCATATACACTCTGACCACTCCCACTCACCTCTACATTCACACTGACCAGTCCCTTTCACTGCATATACACTCTGACCACTCCCACTCACCTCTACATTCACACTGACCAGTCCCTTTCACTGCATATACACTCTGACCACTCCCACTCACTCACATTCCCACCACTGCTCACTGACCACTCACACTCTACCTTCACACTGATTCAGTCCCTTTCACTGCATATACACACTTTGACCACTCCCACTCACCTCTTCATTCACACTGACCAGTCCCTTATCACACTCTGACACTCCCACTCACCACTCACACTGACCACTCACCTCTACTGCATTCACACTGACCAGTCCCTTTAACTGCATATGACCAGTCCCTTTCACTGCATACTGACCACTCCCACTCACTCTCCACTCACCTCTTCATTCACACTGACCAGTCCACTGCATTCACTGACCACTCCCACTCACTCCTCACATTCACACTGACCAGTCCCTTTCACTGCATATACACTCTGACCACTCCCACTCACCTCTACATTCACACTGACCAGTCCCTTTCACTGCATATACACTCTGACCACTCCCACTCACACTTCACACTGACCAGTCCCTTTCACTGCATATACACTCTGACCACTCCCACTCACCTCTACATTCACACTGACCAGTCCCTTTCACTGCATATACACTCTGACCACTCCCACTCCCTCATTCACACTGACCAGTCCCTTTCACTGCATATACACTCTGACCACTCCCACTCACCTCACATTCACACTGACCAGTCCCTTTCACTGCGTATACACACTGACCACTCCCACTCACCTTACATTCACACTGACCAGTCCCTTTCACTGCATATACACTCTGACCACTCCCACTCACCACTCCCACTCCCTGCATTCACACTGACCAGTCCCATATACACTCTGACCACTCCCACCATCCCACTCACACACAGTCCCTTTCACTGCATATACACTCTGACCACTCCCACTCACCTCTACATTCACACTGACCAGTCCCTTTCACTGCATATACACTCTGACCACTCCCACTCACCTCTTCATTCACACTGACCAGTCCCTTTCACTGCGTATACACTCTGACCACTCCCACTCACCTCTACATTCACACTGACCAGTCCCTTTCACTGCATATACACTGTATACCACTCTGACCACTCACCTCTACATTCACTGACCAGTCCACTACACTGCATATACACTCTGACCACTCCCACTCACCTGCTACATGACCACCACTCCCTGACTCACTCTCCACACTACCTCTACATTCACACTGACCAGTCCCTTTCACTGCATATACACTCTGACCACTCCCACTCACCTCTACATTCACACTGACCAGTCCCTTTCACTGCGTATACACTCTGACCACTCCCACTCACCTCTACATTCACACTGACCAGTCCCTTTAACTGCGTATACACTCTGACCACTCCCACTCACCACATTCCCAGTCCCTCACTGCATATACACTGACCACTCCCACTCACCTCTACATTCACACTGACCAGTCCCTTTCACTGCATATACACTCTGACCACTCCCACTCACCCCTGCATTCACACTGACCAGTCCCTTTCACTGCATATACACTCTGACCACTCCCACTCACCTCTTCATTCACACTGACCAGTCCCTGCATTCACTGACCACTCCCACTCACCTCATTACATTCACATGACCAGTCCCTTTCACTGCATATACACTCTGACCACTCCCACTCACCTCTACATTCACACTGACCAGTCATCCACTCTCATTCGCTTGTACATTCATTCCTGCCATTCCCACTCACTCTGACCACTCCTACTAACTCGTACATTCATTCTGACCACTCCCACACAATTCTACAGTGACTCTGACCACTCCCACTACTAACTTGTACATTCATTCTTACCACTTCCACACATTTGAAGATTCACTCTGACCACTCCCACTGGAGTGTGCTCATTATGACCTCTCCCATTCACTAATACACTCACTCTGACCACTCTCCACTAACTTGTACATTCATTATAACCAAATCCCAAACACTTATACAGTCACTCTGACCACTCCCCACTAACTTGTACATTCATTCTTATCACTTCCACACATTCGAAGATTCACTCTGACCACTCCCACTAACGTGTATGCTCATTATGACCGCTCCCATTTACTAATACACTAAACTCCGACTACTCCCCACTAACTCGTACTTTCATTCTGACCACTCCTACAAAACTCATACATTCATTTTAACCACTCTCACACACTTCTACAGTTGCTCTGACCATTCCCACTAACTCGTACATTCATTCTGACCACTCCCACACACTTCTACAGTCACTCTGGCCACTCCCACTTACTCTTACGTTCATTCTGACCACTCCCACACACTTCTACAGTCACTCTGGCCACTCCCACTTACTCTTACGTTCATTCTGACCACTCCCACACACTTCAAGATGAACTCTGACCACTCCTATTCACTCATATGCTAATTATGATCCCTCCCACTCACTAACACACTCTGACCACTCATACACACTTGTACATTCACTCTGACCACTCCCACAAAACTGGCACATTCATTCTAACCACACCCACACATTTCTACAGTCACTCTGACCACTCCTACTAACTCATACATTCACTCTGACCACTCCCACACTCTTCTACAGTCACTCTGACCACTCCCACTCACTCGTATGCTCACTATCACCCACTCACTATTACACTCACTCTGACCACCAAAGTCATTCACTCCCATTTTCTTGTACATACACAGTCCTCACCAATCTTAGACATCCCTACCATTCCTAATCACTGTCACACACACACACACACACACACACACTCTGACCACTTCCATTCTCCCTTAGACACAACGGCCACTCCCACTCACTATTACGGAAGCCCTGACCACTGCCCCGAACTCTTATGTGCTTTTACAGTTTCCATGACCCCCAATTGTACAGAAGCGTTAATCAGTTCTCATCACATTCTGACCACTCCCACTTACCCTGACCCCTCCCGACTGCTCTTTTTCAATAGCTATTGGATAAACCAGTTTAAAAAGTTACTGTAAGTGTATCTGCCGCGCACCCTCACCCGCACATGTTTACAGTGACACTGTGGGTCCATCCACACTGCTCTTCTTTTATATGTCAGGACATTTTGACATTTAAATGGCAAATGGTCTCTGTGTTATCCGTGGAGACAGCTTTGACTTTGCATCCATATCTCACTCAGACACGCATTAATTAATTTATAATTACACGACACACACTCCCCATGTGTCCTGATCTGATCTGTCTGTAGATTCTCCACAAAGGAATTGGGTTTAATGAGCTGTCCCAGTTGGTCCTGTTCTAGTTTCAGACTTTTTTGTGCCTGTGAGTGATCTATGCGAGTCTAGGTGGCTGTGTGTATGTATGTATATATATATATATATATATATATATATATATATATATATATATATATATATATATATATATATGTGTGTGTGTGTGTGTGTGTGTGCGTGTGTGTGTGTGTGCGTGTGCGTTTTACTTTTACGTATACTTTTTGTAGCCTTAATGCTCTTAAAGGTCACGCAGCGGAACACGTGCAGCTCCGAGCTCTTAAATCTAGATATCAAAAACAGTTTGGTGACATTTTGTGCGCGCAAACAAACAAACTCTATTCGAGCAAAAAGTTCAGGCGTAAGATCCAAATTCCCAAACGCTTTCTGCAATAATATGTGCAAAACATCAGAGACGTATAACAATACAGTGTATTTTCTGGTTCGTCTGGTATGGAAACAAGCGCCCCTGTGTTTTCCTTATTCGGTGCATCTTATATGTATTTTAATCAGCGAATAACTTCTACGTCCATCCATCCGCATTTCAGGACCTTGCGCGATTTAGCTCAGCACTCTATTTCCGAGCCGTTCTCCAGGCACTCGGACTCCAGAGATCTCCATCACAGAGTGTACAATGGCCCTCTAATGGAAACCGACTTCCTATCAAACACAATCACACATTTCATTTGCTGCTCTTCATTAGGCCATAGACTGGCCAGAGAGTGCGGCTGAATGAGACAAGAGGAAGGGGAAAAGAAAAAGAAAAAAAGCCCATGAGATAACAGAGACCCAAGGCTTCCACACTCAGTCAACACACTCGACTATCCTTGATCCATCATCTAATCCAGAGCAAAGATCACGGTCAAACTGAGATTAAACCACGTCCATACTTTCAGACAGACAGTTACGTGGGCGGTATTGTTGGCCGAAATACAAACTGTTTAACACAAACAGTTTAAATGACTGATAAGCCTATTTAAACATATGTGCAAACAGCAATCCATGCTGAATGCATTTTTTATTTCTGGCACATTAATAAGAACGGGCTGTGGCGCTGAATCTGGTGCATATTATAATGCTAGCAATTCATTATTACAGCTTTCAAAGTGTGTTTTGTGGGATAACAAGTGATGGCGCCACTCGCAGCAGCTGAAACTAGGACTGCAGCTGCTTGCAGGGCTGAGAGTAGTAGTAAAGGGTCAGAACTGGAGCTGGAGGAGTGAAAACACAAGTCCCAGATGGGGAAGGGACCAAGAAAGAAAGAAAAAAACAAAACAAAAAAAACCCCGGGAGATGTGGAGAGACGAGTGTGTTGGTTGAGAGTGGAGAAGAGAGGAGGGGAGCATTCTGGGTAATGGGGTTATGGAGCAGAAACATTGCCATTATTGTCCTGAAGCCACTGAAGCTGGACATGCAGAGAGGGGATGCACGACTTTCGCTGGTGAAATATCCGAGATTTTTAGAATTAAGTACGCTGGTGATCCAGGGATGAGAACGAGGCCGGTTACACAGGATGTGTCGTGACAAGTAAACTGACCACTGCAAAGAAAAGGAAGGAACAGTGCGCTTATTTACACTCTGAAAAACACTGTTGTAATTTATAAGGATCAAGAAGGCGAGTCCAAGTGACCGACATCAGGTGAATAGTCCCACACAGAAACTACAGAGACTGGTCACTGGTAAAGTGCCCTTAAAAGACAAATACGGACTTATTTTTCCCTTTAAGCATAAAATGTGCATGAATGATTTGCACTGAAGGGGCATGGTGGTTTAGTGGTTAGCACGTTGGCCTCACACCTCCAGGATCCGGGTTCGATTCCCGTCTCGGCCATGTGTGTGTGGAGTTTGCATGTTCTCCCTGTGCCTCAGGGGGTTTTGCTCCGGGTTCTCCGGTTTCCTCCCCGGTCCAAAAACATGCACGGTAGGTTGATTGGCACCTTGGAAAATTGTTCCTAGTGTGTGAATGTGTGTGTGAATGTGTGTGTCCTGCGATGGTGACTGCGATGGGTTGGCCTTCCATCCAGGGTGTATCCTGCCTTAATGTCCATCGATAAGCACAGACTCCCCGTGACCCGATGGAAGATCGGATATATCGGTAGAAGATGAATGAGTGAATGAATGAATGAATGATTTGCACTGATCACTGTCACTAAACTGCAGCAATGTCTGGCATCGCTCTACGATTCATGATTAAAAAAAAGAAGAAACCATTTAATCTAATCTAAACCTTTTAGATCTGTACTTGACTTAAACACATACTGTACTATTGCTGTACTAGAAAGTCTTTCTTTGCCTTTACTTGTCACATATTTGATAAAAATAATCGTTAAATGTAGGCCTAATCTCTACTGCTCTACTTTTCTTCTTTTTCATCCAGTCTGACTTTCTTTAAGTGAAATCCAGTGGATAACTTAAGGAACTTGGGGTCTTCGTACAGGGTCCGCCTTGATACAGCACAGAGGGTTAAAGACCTTGCTATAGCACTTTTAGCTTTATAGAAATAGAATGAAGCTCTAAAATGTCAAAATTAAAGATTATTATACACAAAATATTAGTACACGTTTGTGCATAAAATACCCTAAATGGAGTTCCTATAGTAATAATAAGCAAAACTTAAAATAAAAAGAATTATAATCTATAGATTAATATATATGCTTGGGGGCTCAACTCTAGCAGGTACTGGGGCTTTAACCGATGACCCACTATTATTAACGAGCCTTGAATCTCTAATAGGCCTGCAAAACCAAACGCTAAAAGGAATAATAATCGATAACGAATGCCGCTCTAGATGCTGAAGTTCAGGGTTAGCGTGACAGCAAGATAACATTGACATTTACAGCATTTGGCAGATGCTTTTATCCAGAGTGACTTACAATTGAGGTGTTAAGGGCCTTGCTCAAGGGCCCACTAGTGGCAGCTTAGTGGGGTTGGAGTTTGAACCTGTGATCTTCCAGTCCAAAGGACAACTCTTTAACCCCTGAGTCACCACCTCCCTAATAAAACTGGCGAAAGAGAAACTTTGCAGAGTATAGGTCAAATACTACAGGAAAAAAAAGTCATCCAAGGCATGTTACACATCACTGTAACCGGCAAAGTTATGCAAAGCTGAAATAGTGTGTCATGGAAGTACCACACTGCTGCACATGAGCACGGTGGCATGAAATACCAGCACGGCAAGCAAAAACGGTGTTTCCTCATCATGTGTACAGTTGAATTAAAGGGTTATTGTGTATAGTGTTTGTTAACTTCAGTCAGAAGATCATAGGTTCAAACCCCACCACCACCAAGCTACCACTAGGGGCCCTGTGGGCCCTTGAGCAAGGCCCTTAACCCTCAATTGCTCAGTTTTGTAAGTTTGCTCTGGATAAGGGTCGTCTGCCAAATGCTGTAAATCTAAAAATTAAAATAAACCCTGTTCGTTTGCTGCGGTTCTGCATTCCATTCTCTTTTTATAGCACTTTTAGCTTTATAGAAATAGAATGATAACCATTTGCAATTTTTAATAAATGCAAATGTTAATTTAAACTAATTGCTTCACTTTTCATACCCAAAATGCTGTTTTTTTTTTTCTCCAGAAGAAACAACCCTGCATGTGTGAATCTGTTCAAAGGAGAAATCCCCCATGCACTCCTCGACAAGCAGCCACTAGAAGCTCTAAAATGTCAAAATTAAATATTATTATACACAAAATATTAGTACACGCATAAAATACCCTAAATGGAGTTCCTATAGTAATAATAAGCAAAACATAAAATTAAAAAATGTTAATCTATAGATTAATCTGACAGATTAATGGATTAAAAAATAATCATTAGTTATAGCCTTAAACTCTATCGCTCCACTTTTCATTTCTTTCATCCGATCTGACACTTCTTTCTTATTTACTATATATATATATATATATATATATATATATCTATATATATATATATATATATATATATGATATATATATATACGGATATATATATGCTTATATGGGCAGCATAAAGATATATAAAGATATCAAGATACATGAGTTTATTCCTGACTGCAGGCTAGCATAAAGATGTTTATTTATTGAACATTTTCATAAACCAAATGAAAGATCTTAATGATAAAACCAGGCACCATTAAAAACTAAAAACACAAACGTCTCACCCAACCGGAAATACAATTTAGATTTCTTTCACATTGTCTTTCACTGCCTGCTAATTTAATGGCTTGCAGTAGTTTCTGCTAGAACACGTACATTACACATGCTATTTTCTTTCCCCAGTTTCACATCATGGAACCTGAGATGATCATTGGTAGAAATAATAATGTTGATAGCATTAGCACTGTCATGAGCTTCAGGAGAGAGATCCTGGGAACACTACATACTAAACATCAACACATACACTATTACATCTAGGGGCAATTTCCCATTGCTTATCCACTCGTTTTTTAGAATGTGAGAGGTAAAAAAAAACAGAGCTAACACATAAAAATTAAGAGAATATAATAAACTTAAATTGTGGTACAAATCGCTGGTGTATATATGTATATTACTCCAATAGTAATAAAAAATGCTATTTTTACATTTCCACTTGAGTAAAAATGTCAGGTGTGCTGGCTGGGAGGACCCACATGCAGGAAATGTTTTCCATTTTAAAGTCTTTAATAAAAAATAAAGTAAAACTGTAACCAACAGTGCAAGTCCAACCAAATATGACAAACCAACAGTCCATAAAGGTAAAAAGCAGAGCAGAAAAGGAGCTGAGATGGGATAAAGATGGAAACGTGGAAGGTGGGGTGGACTCCGGGGAGCTCGAGGTGGGGTTGATGATCTTGGAAATGGGAATAGTTTCCTGCAGACAGCTTTGAGTAGGAGGTCTAAGGTGGACAGACAGACCTTCTGGCCAACATGATACCAGGGTGCAGAATGGGATTTGCAGTTAGCCTAGTAGGTGTAATTGCTGGAAGATCTGATTAGGACTGCCTGGGCTTTCCAACCTCATCTACAGAGGCGGGAATAAGGCTAAGGAAAAATGGGGACGGAAGCCTCAGGTTCCTGGGTGGAGAACAAGGGGCTGTTAGACTTGAAAGTGTGAGAGGCCAGTGGCAGCAGTGGGCAAGGAGTTGTGGACCAAAGATGTTTGGAGGTGGAAGAGTCTTTAGAGTAGAGGATATGAAGCCCAGTTTCTAATTCATGGTTGGTCTGAAGGTAAAAGCCAGAGGAATAAGCTAACAGAGATCCCCAGAGGCCGATACAATTCCCTCCAGAAGTTGGCCGAGAACTGAGGCCCCCAGTCAGATACAACACCCATTGAGAGGGTAGTGTAGGTGGAACACATGGATCCATCTAATCCAATGGAAGGTGGTTGGTGACAAAATCCAATGCAATATGATATGAGGGACATCTGGGATTAGGTATCGGGACATCCAGAGTAGGTATCGTTCAGGGGGGACTTATGGTGGCGTACTGAAGGAGGATGGAAGTAATCGGGTAAGAAGCTACGAGAAGCATTCCTGTATACATTACTCAATCTGGGTGGCAAGGGTGATCAGGGCATCCAGGTCGAGTGGGATATCTCGGGTTCACCTAGGCTGGAAGTCCTCAAATGAAGGCTTCGTATAGGGCTCATCCACTGTCAGTAGGATCTTTATGGCAATCGGCTGCCACCGAGCGAGCGCCCTGGATAGCAGACAACAGCCAATGGGTGGCGTCCTGCCAAGGAGTGGTTGAATCAAAAACCCTGCAGAGTTCTGCAGAGAAGGAAATGAGAAAGAAGCAATTGGGTGACTGGTTTTCCCGTCCCGTAGCATACTGTGGGGTCCGGCCTGATAGTATGGAGATCACATAGGCTACCTTAACCTGCTCGGTGGTAAAGGAGGAGGGCTGGGGGATAAATATCAAACCCCATTATGCAAGGAAGAACTGACAGAGTTCAGGTTTTTCAGAGAACCAAGCCGGGTGTACAAGGTGTTGTTCCCCAAGAGCAGTGGTGCCAGGCATGGGTTGAGCAAATAACAAGTAGTGGCAAAAAAAATAAAAACTTGTTAAAAAAAAAACTTGAAGAAGCAGGGGAACAAACCGCAGGGAAGATCATAAGCAAACGGGGAACTGGAGAATCAAAGGTGGAAATCCTGATGAGATAATCAGGCAGAAAAAAGTATTTGGAGGCCTTAAATAGTGGTGCGGAACAGACCACAAAAAGGCCACATCTAGTCTCATCAAGATTCTCTGAAATGTCTAAGCTGTTATGCTAAAATGTCATCAATGATCAAAAGTAAACATGAAAATAAATCTAATGAAATACACATCACTATTGTTTACATTGCACTATTTTTGCACATTGTACTGTATAACATAGACAGTACGTTTACTGGTCATTACTATTTTGTGTTTTGTGTATTTGTCCTGCACTGTCTTTTGTGCTGTCACTGTGTACTGCATCGGCTATACATACACACACACACACACACACACACACACACACACACACAACACAAAAAAAACAGTCACTGAACAAACCGCAGAAATCGGAAGACAACACATACATAATGCACGGAACACGGAAAATATACATCCCCACACCACACACACACACACACACACAAGGACGAACACAAAGGAATGACACACACACAGAACATCACACACCTGCCACACACACATATACAGTCATGTGAAAAAATTAGGACACCCTTTGAAAGCATGTGTTTTTTTTTGTAACATTTTTAATAAATGGTTATTTAATCTCCGTTTCAACAATACAGAGAGATTAAAATAATCCAAACTAAACAATGAAAACTGAAGAAAAGTCTTTTCAAGATCTTCTGTAAATGTCATTCTACAAAAATGCCTATTCTAACTGAGGAAAAAGATAGGACACCCTCACATGTATTCCCTCTTAAATTGGCTCAGATCTCACACAGGTATATCACACCAGGTGCACATAACTAGTAGATCGTTACTCTGCATGTTGAATGTAAGGCTTGCCCTATTTAAACCTCAGACATTTAGTTTGGTGTGCTCCTGACTGTTGAAGTGAGAGTGAGCACCATGGTGAGAGCAAAAGAGCTGTCAGAGGACTTCAGAAAAAAGATTGTAGCAGCCTATGAGTCTGGGAAGGGATTTAAAAAGATCTCAAAAGATTTTGTAATCAGCCATTCCACTGTCCGGAAGATAGTCTACAAGTGGAGGGCTTTCAAAACAACTGCCAACATGCCCAGGACTGGTCGCCCCAGCAAGTTCACCCCAAGAGCAGACCGCAAGATGCTAAAAGAGGTCTCCAAAAACCCTAAAGTGTCATCTCGAGAACTACAGCAGGCTCTGGCTACTGTTGATGTAGAAGTACATGCCTCTACAATCAGAAAGAGACTGTACAACTTTAACTTGCATGGGAGGTGTGCAAGGAGGAAACCTTTGCTTTCCAAGAGAAACATCAAGGCCAGCCAGACTGACATTTGCCAGAGATAAAGTTGACAAAGACCAGGACTTCTGGAATAATGTTCTTTGGACAGATGAGTCCAAAATTGAATTATTTGGACACAACAGCAGAGGACATGTTTGGCGTAAACCAAACACAGCATTCCAAGAAAAGAACCTCATACCAACTGTGAAGCATGGAGGTGGAAGTGTCATGGTTTGGGGCTGCTTTGCTGCAGCAGGACCTGGTCAGCTCACCATCATAGAATCCACCATGAATTCTACTGTGTATCAGAAGGTGCTTGAAGAACATGTGAGACCATCAGTTAGAAAATTAAAGCTGAAACGGAACTGGACCATGCAACATGACAATGACCCAAAACATACTAGTAAATCAATCAAAGATTGGCTGAAAAAGAAGAAATGGAGAGTCCTGGAATGGCCAAGTCAAAGTCCAGATTTGAATCCCATTGAGATGCTGTGGGGTGACTTGAAAAGGGCTGTACGTGCAAGAAACCCCTCAAACATCTCACAGCTGAAAAAGTTCTGCATTGAGGAGTGGGGTAAAATTTCCTCAGACCGATGTCGGAGACTGGTAGATGGCTACAAGAACCGTCTCACTGCAGTTATTTCAGCCAAAGGAGGTAACACTCGCTATTAGGGGCAAGGGTGTCCTATCTTTTTCCTCAGTTAGAATAGGCATTTTTGTAGAATGACATTTACAGAAGATCTTGAAAAGACTTTTCTTCAGTTTTCATTGTTTAGTTTGGATTATTTTAATCTCTCTGTATTGTTGAAACGGAGATTAAATAACCATTTATTAAAAATGTTACAAAAAACCACATGCTTTCAAAGGGTGTCCTAATTTTTTTTTCACATGACTGTATAATATATATATATATAATATGACAACAATTCTTCAATAATAATAATAATAATAATAATAATAATAATAATAATAATTTAACAATAATTAAGATCTATATGTGGTTACCAAACAGTTAACACACAGACATTTTCTTTTCCCTTAAACTAGGAGTCCCAAACCTGTTCCAAACAAGAAATCGCAATGTTTGTTTAATAGCCTGTGACATTAATACACTGTTGGCAGCTGTTAGTCTGATGAAGCAATTCTTAACAATGGAAGAAAGAAAGAAGAAAAAAAAAAACACCTTCCATGTTAGCAATAATTGTAATTTCTCATTATTTCTGTAATTTTCTCCTGAACCCTTCTGCAGGAAGGATTATTCAGTCGACTTTTATTTCTTTGAAGTAAACAATTTAATGAAAACGCTTCACTCGGCTGGGAAAACATGAATCTTCTTCTTCCTTTCAGCGGTCCGTTTTTTTTTTTTTTTTTTTTTTTTTTAACAAACCGTGCTTCTAAGGCAAAGGGTTTTTGACGGTGAGATGAGAAAAGGAATTAAAAGTCACGAGAAAATGGCTCCTCGTAACTAAAGGCCATTTAAATCATAGAAACCCCAAAACTTCCTTTCTGAACGATCATAAATGAAATTACAGCGTCTATATCCGGCGTGCTATTGAGCTGCCTTAAAGTCTATTAAAGCCACCTGTAGTAAAGCCTATCTTTTCTGTGGCTTCCAGACCCTCCGGAACAGGGTGCATGATGGGAGCCCGAGGGTGCGGCTTGCTCATCAGCAGGCGTTCCTAATCCCAGGGCTTTTTAAACGATTACAGAGCACTTGAGCTACATGCAGATGTTCATTTCAATGCTGATAAGCAGCTACACGGCTAGATTAAACGGCTAAAATAAGCAGCGCAAATTCCAAGGTGAAGAACGGGGTTCGCTGTGTGAGTCCCTCAAAGAACACACACATAGACACACACACACACACATACACATCTCTCTTTTTAATGAAGGTTCAGGCTGCTATTGTAGAGTAATATAAAAAGAACAAAACAACAGAAGAGGACTTTGTACACATTGTATTATTATTATTATTATTGTGATTATTATTATTCGTTATTATTATTTCGGATAAGACCCTTGATGGGGAGGGGAAAGAATTATGCGCCAGACAGAAAAAAACCACCACACAACTATACCGCCCAATCTACAGCAAAATTATCAAGGAGTTACGCGACAACCAAAACACACACGAAATTCACCCCAGAGGAAAGAGATGCTCAGCAAGAAAACTGGAGAAGAAGAGGAAAAAAAGCGGCAATATATCAAAGCAGATAAGATGGAACAAGAAAACCACAGGCCATGAAGGCATAAGGCAAACCCTAAGGGAATGGGGGGGCGGGGGGAGAAAAAAACCCGGGGAAACTACAACCAAGGAAGGGCCAGGTAAAAACACATCGACAGGTCAAAAAGGCTGCACACAGCAGAGGGACACAAAACAACATAACAGCATCTCGCACACACACTAACACACAATACACACACAATGTTGCACAAGGAACACACACAACACACACACACATCAAAGCAGGAACAACACACACACACACACACACACTCACAATCACGCACATATTCATACACTAGGGACAATTTTGATGGGTAATGAATCATACAAAGGGTTGCCAGTTTGACATACACATCTGAAATAACACGTTTGCCTTTAGTTATATATTATTATTAATCATCAACGACACTTATTCATCTATGCGATGACACTGATCATGTTAATGATTTCCCACAGTAATGATCAACAATGACTTAATGTGGTTCTTGGGGGCGACCTGGTTCCCGCAGTCACCCCTGCTTAAGTGGTTCAAAAGTGATGTGTATTCATCACAAACATAATCGCAGGATAAAACAACTAGATGGGACAAATAGGCAACAGAGTATTATGATGGAAAATCTAGTGAAGAATGGACGCAATTTAGGAATGAAACCATTCATTACATTTCTGCTTATTGCATTTTGGTAGCTGTCTAAATTCAAAGTGACTTGGGATTATCGCATTATCCACAGCCGAGCAACTAAAAGCCCAAGTAGTAGCATGGTGATGCTCAGATTTGAACTTGATCCAAAGTACAAACTTTATAGGCTGCTATAGATATCCCAGTCAGGAGGAGACCAAGAAGAGAGAGCAGTGGCAGGTCTCTTTTGTAAGTCGCTCTGTACAGGGGTGTACCATGTGGAGCTACAAGAGGACAGAGGGTGCAAAGATGTCTATAGCGTTATGTAACAAAAAGTAGGAGTTTATATTTGATGTGCAACTGTTCTATAATATAAAAGAAGCAGCAGGTGAAATAATCGAAACGCGTTTGCCTATTCCCAGGAGATATTCACAGCCATTGGAGTTCATAAAAGCAAAACACTCGGTGCTTTGCGGGTGTAAGAGATGCCTAACTGTCTCTCCCATGTCTCTTTTAAGCATGCAGAAGGAGGCGGATAGCTGCTTCATCTGTGTGTGTGTGCTCTACTGTTGCAGCTGGAAGCCCAAGCTAGCCTTCACACTGGTGTATTTTTAGCCGTCGCATATCAAAGTAAACCTGGTTGGGGGAAATGAATTTTATGCACTCAGTTTCTTGCACCCGAGTGTCTGGTGTGCATTTTTTTAATCACCTTTGCTTTTAAACATCCCACTTTCTGTCTATATTCGTCTGCTCATCTCATTTACAAATCTGTCCAGTTTGCATTGTCGGTGTCGGATTTACATCTCTGGCCACTTGTTCTTTTCCACGTGTCTCCATGCATTCGTCTTCCCCCTCTCGGCTCTTTTAAAGGAGAGCCCAGTCACCCCCTTCTTCAGAGTTGACCTAAGAGTGGCCAATCAACAATCAGCGAAAGGCTGCAAGAAACATGTTATTTGTGAACCCGTAATCATCACCCATCGCCAAAGGCGCCGCTGTCCCTCTAAATCGACCCGAGCACTTTTTCGTACGCTGGTGTTGGCCAAGGTCACATGATGGATAGCGACAAAGAGAGGACGGGAAAAATGATAAAGCCAAGCATATACAGATGACACTGACATTTCCAGTGGATGATAAACTGAACTGTATGATATTATATGATGAGGTAATAAGGAACTATAGTAACTATATAGGATATATAGGGAGGGAGGATACATAGGGGTAGAGAGGTGGAGAGAGAGTAGAGATGAGATATGAGATTGATGAGAGAGAGAGAGAGAGAGAGATACAGAGAGATAGACAGGATACATATACAGATATATATATAGAGATATATATATATATATATATATATATATATATATATATATATATATATATGTATATATATATATATATATATTATATATACATATATATATATATATATATATATATATATATATATATATATATATATATATAGATATATATATATATATATATACATACATCAGATACACACACATATATATATACATACATCAGATGTACAATGTACATGTGCATCGATCAGACTGACACTGAGCTCCATATGATGATGTAGGTTTATAATCAGATTTCAGTATAAAATCAGGCCTAAACTATATTACATTTTGACAGACACTGATAGAAGTTTTAGTCATATCTTTATTTATATCTGAAAGCACTGTATCATGGGGATTATAGTTTGGTGTGAAGGAGAATGCTCTGCGTGTGTAAAAGACTGAGACAGTTTGCTAGACTGAATATTTTCGTCTGTGGAAATCAAACAGACTGGAATAAATTCCGCAGCAGTCTTTATTGACTCATCGTCGCAAAGAGAAAATATGGCAGTTACTCCAGAAATGGAATTGTTTGAAGTATAAATAAATCAGTATATATTTGGCGAATTTATTAAGGATGCCACTGAAAACTCTCGCTCTATTAATTTTGGTTGAATATGGAAGAAAAACAAAAAAGATATTTGAAAATGTTGACTGGAATAAAAATAAAACAGATAACGTATACGATGAAAAATAGACAGTGATTACATTTTTTTTTCTGTTCAAATAAGGAATGAGCTCTGATGCATATAAAATAAAGCTCAACATACAAGGAAGGAAACAGTTGGTGGGCAAACTTGGTACTCGGTAGGCTGTGAAACTTTTTTTGGAACAAAAGTCTGTGGATACACGCCCATTATATTTATAGGTGCTTTTCGAACATCCAATATGTGCATTTAGTCCCATTTGCTGATATAAGAAACTTCACATCTGCGATGACGTTTCACAAGTGTACTTGTGGAGATTTGTGCTCATTCAGGGAGGTAGTGCTGGGATACTGATCGGAAGGTCGGGGCGTTCGAGCCCTAGTATCACACCAATTGCTGTCACCCTTGGTTAATGGTGCAAAGCAGTTAACCCTATACGGGGACGTCCCCTACGGACCCCCGGTAACGCCAGTGTTTGACTAACCATGGCTGACCCTGCGCTCTGACCCCGGCTTCCAATAACAAGCTGGGATATAAAGAAAGAATTTATCACTGTTCTGTAATGTATATGTGGAAAATAAAGACTATTCAACAACAAGTCAAGTACTGATGTAGAATGAGGAGGGCCTTGGTGACAGTCAGATTTCCAATCCACCTGAATGGGTTGAGTTCAGAGCTCTATTGCACGCCAATGACGATCCTTCACTCTGAACCATGTACAGTATATTTACAAGGAGTTCACTTTATGCACAGGGTCAATGCCATGCTGGTTTGAGTCTCCTAGTTTAAGTGAAGGGATAATTAAATGCCCAAAATATTATTACTATTATTATTATTATTCATTCATTCATTCATCTTCTAAAGCTATATCCGATCTTCCCTCGGGGGGTCGGGTCACGGGGAGCCTGTACCTATCTATCTCAGGCGTCTATGGGCATTAAGGCAGGATACACCCTGGATGGAATGCCAACCCATCGCAGGAAGGACACACACACACCACTTACATTCACACACACATTCATACACTAGGGACAATAGGGAAAATTTTCCAAGGTGCCAATCAAACCTACCGTGCATGTTTTTGGACCGGGAGGACCAGAAGGAAACCCGACCAAGGACAAATTTTCCAAAAGAATCAACCCATGATGTTTTTGAAAAAGACCAGGAAAACAGAACCCGGAGAAGGGAAAAACCCCCCTGAGGCACAGGGGGAGAACATGCAAACTCACACACACACATGGCCGAGACGGGAATCGAACCCTGGACCCCTGGCGGGTGTGAGGCGAACGTGCTAACCACTAAGCCACCGTGCCCCCCTATTATTATTATTATTATTATTATTATTATTATTATTATTATTATTATTATTATTATTATAACTTTGTGCTAACACTTTGGGGAAGCACACTCACTCACTATACTCACACAACACACGTGTCTGCACAATAAATAATCTCATTTAAAAAATTCCTAATTTATCACTGGTCACATCAAATTACCTCAAGTTAGAAAACTAGAGTTCTGCTAATATTAAAACTGTCTGACTAGAGTGTGTGTGTGTGTGTGTGTGTGTGTGTGTGTGTGTGTGTGTGTGTGTGTGTGTGTGTGTGGGTTATCCCGGCCAATATGAGAACCGTAAGTTAACTTAACACCGTCTCCTTTCTCTTTCACAACCGAGAACCGAAATAACTTAAACCCCTGGGGGACACACACATCACAATCCACACTGTAACAAACACTGGGACACACACACAACACACTCCTACAAACAACACACACACACACACACGCTGTGCTTTCACGCGCGCACAAACAAGAGCCCTTCATGGGGGTTTTGGTGTGTGATGAGATGAGCTGCTGTCCTCTGGAGCGTAGCTATGTGGATTTGGTGGAATATTGATCTCGCCCCCAGCTTCTCAGAAAGGATCGATGGTGGCGTTTTACACAAGACAGAGCACCGGCGCTCCACACAACCTAAGTTTCTTTCAATGTAGTGTCAACCCAAGGGACCATGGCCAGGCGGAGACTTCGAGAAGCTCACATAGTCAGAGTCTGATGGTTGGTGCACGTGATTGGGGCTCTTTAACTCCTGATAATTGTTTTCGCGGCTTTGCCTGTTTTTTGTGAGATCTTTTATTATTTCATTTCAGTCACACGTAGTAGTAATATACTTTGCGCTAAACAACAGATCACATAAGACCAAATCACAAACACATAGCCATTTTTTCCCCCGCATTGCGCCAGACGACACTCGGTGTTCTGAATACAAAATGTAACACGAAAAAACTATTTATACTTGATGATACAGTATGCACAACTTCACCAAAATATGCGGACCATCATATCCCCATGTAGTTCTTCCCCAAAGTGTTGTCCAAAATATTGGATACATTTGTATTTGTATAGAATTCATTCATTCATTCATCTTCTAACGCTTTATCCGATCTCAGGCGTCTATGGGCATTAAGGCAGAATACTCCCTGGATGGAATGCCAACCCATCGCAAGACACACACACACACACACACACACACACACACATTGACACACTATGGACAATTTTCCAAGGTGCCAATCAACCTACCGTGCATGTTTTTGGGCCGGGTGGAAACGGGAGAACCCGGAGAAAAACCCCCTGAGGTACGGGGAGAACATGCAAACTCCACACACACACACACACATGGCCGAGACGGGAATCAAACCTGGATCCTGGCGGTATGAGGCGAACATGCTAACTACTAAACCACCGTGCACCGCCGTATAGAATTCATCTCCAATTTTACATTTACATTCGTCCAAAGCGAGGTACAAAATGTGCAAATGTAAATGAATTCTATACAAATGTGTGGACAACAATTTGGGAACTCGCTTTGTATGTGATTCAAAAAGATCCTCTCCATATGTCCAAACCAGTCTAGAATATTCCCAATATATACAAAAATTGGATTCACTTTAACAATTCAGTGTTTTCTTTTAATTTGATATTTTCACTATAAACTTCCTTCAAACGTCGATTGAAGACATTCATCTACCAACCACACTTATCCTAACACTTCTTTCCTCTCACTGTCCATATTTATAAAAAAATTAAATTAAATAAAATAAATCAAATGTCTATGCTAATTGTATCTACACTACATGAACGAATTTAGACCTAAAGCACTACCTGTACGTCTCACTGGATAAGGGCGTCTGCTAAATACTGTAACTATAAACTCACATGTAAATGGTAGACATTCTATAGATTATACAGTGTGTGTGTGTTTGTGTGTGTGTGTGTGTGTGTGTGTGTGTTGCTCGAAGCATAACTTTGAGAACTCCACATAGAGTCAGTTACACATAAACCCTGACGGACGCGAGGACTGAGTTAAGTCTTCACTTGCTCTCTCTCTCGCGCGTTTTGATTTCGCTCTGTAGCCCGAAAAGTTCCCAGCACTAGTTTTTGAAAAGGTCTCGCACACAAGGACTTTTCTGTTATGGCTCAGCAAGTGAAGGAAGTGTGTTGATAAGTCGAAAGAGAGAAAAAGAGGCAGAGATACAGTTGGTGGAACCTTAAGGAGAGACACTTTAGCAAATTACAGCTAGGCCTGCAATCAGGAAGCTGAAATTACCAAACCAGACAGGTCACCAAGGCAACTGCTCGCCGGCAAATCAGGTGTGTGTGTGTGTGTGTGTGTGTGTGTGTGTATGTGTGTGTTCTCCTTCTTTCATATAACATATATAACTGTTCTGGTAGGACACGTCTTGCACACTTTCTCCTACTGCACATAAAGACTGTCATTAACTATTCACAGGGAAATGGCAGTTTCTTAGTGCACCAGTAGGAGTCTGTCTCTCTACGACCCAGACGATACCACCGACGATCCGCCTGAAGCCGAACCACATTCGGGGCCTAAATATATCCAATTCATCTCCAACTCAAAGGCGATACTAATCGCTAATTCATTCTTCAGATTTCAAACTGAAACTTGCTTTCAATTTAGGACAGATTGTATAATTAAATCAACAAAGGAAGAACACACACACACACACACACACACACAACACACACACACACACACACACACACGCGCGGGCGTTTAAAATGCAAGACGAGCCTGAAAATAGACCTCCTCTTGTTTTTCGCCTGAATGGTTTCCATTCAAGACAAATTTTTCTGCCTGTTGAGGGACAAGTACAGAGGGCATCCCTTTTTCTTTTTCTTTTTTATACCCCTTTAGTAGAGCCAATTATCTCAAACAAAACCTTTATTACACACACACACATATACACACTTTTGCTGAGTTGCTGTGGGCAACAGGACTATCGTTACAGCTTTCCGTTTCTCTTCTGACCGCTAGGGTTTGAACCGGCAGACGCTTGAAGAGACAACTACACGAAGGATAGAACACGGGGCACGTGTGAAAGAAAAAAACGAAGCGTTATAGATCACCATCTATTGTGCGCCTATCGACGTGCGGAGGCGGCGAGCGGAGAATACGGAGACGCCGCACAAGCATTGTACTCCGGAACATGCATTGCGAGAAAGAAAGAAATAAAGAAAGAAAGAAAAAAAAGCACACTGCATGTACTGCATGCTTTCTCACAATAATGCGTGAGCACATACACGCATGCTTGACTTATGATGAAAGGTTTGATTGATTAGAGAATGATGATTATAGTAAATGGCCTGGAAGATGGTTCCTTCTCCCATCACCTCTCCCTCTATCTCTCTCTCGCTCTCTCTCTCTCTCTCTCTCTCTCTCTCTCTCTCTCACACTTTCCCTCTCCCCTCGCTCCCCATCTGCAGAGTGCCTCTCCTCTTTCCCCCTAATGGCACGGCTATTAGTGCTAATGCATTTCAAACATACAGCAGCTGCCACGTTCGGATGGAAAGCTCGCGTCCTCCGTCTCCCTCCTTCCATCCCTTGCCTTTCCCTTTCCCTCCCTTGTTTCTATTCCCTTCCCTTCTCGCTCCCTCGCCTCCTAACACGTCTAATCAAACAGGTTGATGTGCAAAATGAAGCACTTACTCGGCGGCAGTTACACGTCTACGCGCTCATTTGCAGCCTGAGACTAAAGTGATGTTTATAATGAAAAGATTGCGCGTCTTTGACCTCATGGGCTGATATTTAAAAATAAACAAGGAGCGCGATGAGGGAGACGACGCGAGACGAAATTTTTATTTTATTTTTTTTAACACGGCGCTTTGTTTCGGCCGTATTGATTTAAACGCGATCAGCTGCCTTCGAATTCGTATTTGGAGAACGATCCGATGAAAGATAACACAGGACGTCAATTTTGTCCACTTGCTCCTTGTACTTAGAACAGGGGGGGTCATACTCATTGTCCCCGTGGGCCACATCAGCATTATGGTTGGCCCCGAAGGGCCAGTTATAACCAGAAGACAGTATATAGTCATTGATGAGCGACGCCGCCTCATAACACAAAATGGACATACCGTTTTTTTTCCTCCTTAAAGCACAAACATGTATTCACACTTTGCATCTTTCTTGGAAGTGCCTTCCATCTGCATCAATGTTTCGATTCCTGGACATTTCAGGATTATTTGGAGAAATTTCTCATTTCTGCTTGTTGGAAAAAATTGCCCTGTTTGGGATACACTGCCATCTCTACCCGTCACTTCTACCCGTAACATAAAGCGCCTTTCCATTACCCTTCAAACTGCGCATTGAAAATACGCCTAATGGAAACGTGTCAAAAACTCCGACGCGTATCGAAAAAACATTTTTACGCTCGCATGATGTGTTTTTTTTTTTTTTTTAGACGATGCGAAAAACGAATAATTCGCAAAACTGCAATGGAAATGTTTTTTTTTCTCACATTTCGAGGTCACATGATCAATCTTGCATGATGCTACAGGTGCTACAAGAGGCCCTATTGCACTGCACAGGTCAAAATAAATCGGATGAGTTTATCCGGAAATTCACATTCACGGAATCCACAGGCCCATTGTGAAATCATAAGGATAAGTCCATACATGGCTTATCATAGTATAGGAGATCGCCTCCCCATTAAATTTTTTTTTTTTTTTTTATTAAACCACCTAATGCGTTGGATACGACATTTTTTAAGCCTGCCGATATTTGTTTCTGATGATTATATTTTTTTAGCTTATCGCGTCATATAACCGTATGATACGGTGAAAGGAAACACCGGCATTTCGCAGCAGTTTGTTATCGACATTCAGAAAACAAGGTTTTGCGCAAATATGTCATGAAAACACATGCATTGTGGGAGATTATTGTGGTATAGTCTGCGTTTTAGAGCATTGTGGGAAAGGTGTTGGTAGTTTATTGTCAATGCACGCTTTAAAGCTTTGAAACAGCCGAGCCTTATTTTAAGACAATCATACACCTTTTAGGCTTTTGAATGATGTGGTGGGCTACATTCGGCCCCCGGGCCTTGAGTTTGACGAGTGTGACTTATAGGTTGAACAAAGTGTTTAATTTTGAATTACACCTCACATCATGAGTGAGTTAACAAGTTACATTGAACACATCGGGTTGTAAATTATGGACAAAACGCTTGTGGACACATGAGCATAAGGTGCTTTTAAAAAACAAACAAAAAAAAATTAACATTTAACACATTTAATCCCCATTTGCTGTTATAATAATGTCCACTCTAATGGGGAGATGATTTTTGGAGTGGGTTTGTGGAGATTTTTGCTCATTCTGCCACAAAAGTGTTCGTAAAGTCATCCTTGATGTAAGGTGTTGAGGCCTGTGGGAAGGGGGGGGGCAATCTAGGGTGAGTTCAGATCTTACATTTAAATTACTCGGGAGACTTTATCGACAGCAACTTACATCTGAGCAGATAAGGGTTTAGGGCCCTGGACATGGAGGCTTGGTATTGTCAGGCTTTATACATATGAGCTTCAGATCCAAAGTCCAAAGCCTTAACAACAACAACGATCCCTTAACTTCCATTTTGACCTTCACGGTCAAAATAAATAAATAAATAAATAAAATCCACTTTACCCAATGAGCTCGGTTTGTACATCAGGGTTCTGTCACACTGGAAAGACCAAAAACATCCTATACAATTGTGTGCCTCCCTTTGAGTTTGTTAAACACATATGGACACTGTATGGCTGGAAAAGTGACCCTTAGTGTGAAACCTAATGTAGTCATTTGCTGAATGCCAGGCTCAACTGAACCAATGCATTCAGATTGTAAAACATACAGATATGTGTAAATATACCAAAAAAAAAAATCACCTTTACATGATATTTAGATTCACTGAAAAAGACCAGGTGAAATCTCTGCCCTGCTTGGAGTATCTCACTTATTTTCCGACCTCTGCCCCACTGGTGCTATTAAAAAGTATTAATATACTCGCAGTATGACATAACTATTAGCTACGAGTGGTACAGAAGATTAACACCCAGATGCCTGCATTAATCAACAGCAAAAACAGGTCGCAAACCAAATCTGACAGAGCAGTGAGCCCAAATGACCTTGAGAAATAAGACGCAATAAACCACTTTAATATCCATTTCACACGCTATTGCGTTCAGATGGATTTAAACGGGCCTCTGATCCACTTGTGCTGTTGAGATTACTCCGAGCGCGAGAAGCCTTCGCTACAACAGCCCGCCGTAAAGGCCGTAATGGCCGACTGGCACATTCGTTACAATGGCTGGACTTATATGAGCTGTTGGGACACGCGGCCATGGAGATATTGTTAAGGGGCTAAATCAAATCTGCAATCCTAACGAATCACAGGTAGCGCTGAAACGGGGACTGTTATTGCTGGCTTCATGACTGAGGTCAACAGCTCTTAGAAATAACATTTACCATAAAGTTGCTAATACAGCTACAATATCATTTGTTGATTAAGGATACTAATAATATATAAATATTAGAATAATATAGCAAACTATATAATTAATGGCTTTTTATCATTTCAGCTGTGGGTAACATTTGCTAGAATGGTGTTCAGCAAAGTCACATGCATTGTGGGAGATGTAGTTTACTGTCAACGCAGGCTTTAAAGCAGCACAGACTTATTTTAAGACAATCCTTTTCCCTCCGGGTTCTCCGGTTTCTCCCCCCGGTCCAAAAACATGCACGGTAGGTTGATTGGCGGCTTGGAAAATTGTCCCTAGTGAATGAATGTGTGTGTGTGTGTGTGTGTGTTTGTGTGTGTGCCCTGCGATGGGTTGGCATTCCATCCAGGCACAGTCTCCCTGTGACCCGAGGGAAGATCGGATATAGTGGTAGAAGAATGAATGATATTAGGCACCTATTAGTAGGTGGGATATAATGGAAGGTGATAGGTCAGTGGTTAAGGCATTGGAAGATCACAGGTTCGAATCCCACCACAACCATCAAGCTGGGTCCTTGAGCAAGTCCCTTAACCCTCAGCTGCTCTGCTGTAAGTCGCTCTGAATAAGGGCGTCCGCCAAATCCCATAAATGTAAATGTGCTGAACAAATGTTTTACTCAAAGTTGTGTTAGAAACGGGACAAATGGGCGAGTGTAAATATTTGTATGTGACTGGGCCAGAGCATCTCTATAGCATCTCTTGTGGAGTGTCAGAAGTGGTCCAAGGAAGAGTGAACGGGGCGATAGGGTCATGGGCAGCCAAGACTGCATGTTGATGCATGTTGAGAGTGAAGGCGGGCTCGTTTGGTCCAGATGAAGCTCCTGTAGCTCAAATAGCTGAAGACGTTAATACTGTTCAATACTGTAACATTCAAGACTGTATTTACAGCAATATTATGTCGGTCCCCCTTTTGCTGCTAAAACAGTCTTGACCCGTCAACAAAAATACATATATTAAATTGCTGGATATGTGCATTAATAATAATTATATAATTTTTCACTACAAATGATTATTTTTGTTGATATGCCATTATTTACGGCTGCAAGTCATTATGTCTATGTCTCTACCAACTTTGCACATCTAGAGACATCTGGTTTGGTAACAGCGGATGGAGAACATCTGTGAACAGCAATTTTCAAGTCTTGCCAAAGATTCCCAATAGGATTTAAGGTGTGGACTTTGACCTGGGCCAGGCCGTTCTAACACATGATTATGCTAATATTGGCCATTCCATTGTAGCTCTGGCTGTATGTTTAGTATCGTTGTCCTGCTGGGAGGTGAACCTCCGCCCCTTTGCAGCCTCTAATAGGTTTTCATCCAGGGTTGCTTAGTATTTAGGGCCATCCATCTTCCCATCAACACTGATGTTTTGTAGAAAAGCATCCTCACACCAAGATGCTGCCCCCACCATGTTTCAAAGTGTGTTCAGGTTAATGGGTAGTGTTAGGTTTCCACCACATGCATGAAGGACAAAAAGTTCTGATCACAGCACCTTCTCCCACATGTTTACTCCCCTACATGACTAGTGGAACACTGGAAATAGGACTATTCTTTTTTTTTGTCAACAGTGGTTTTCTTCTTTCGAATAATAGTCAGCTTGATGGAGTGCACAACTTCCGGCTGCTTCTTGGATCAATGCTTCTGCTGCTTCTTGCCCTGGCCTGTCAGTTTAGGTGGACCTCAACGTCTTGGTAGGTTAGCGGTTGTGCCATACTCTTTGCATTTGCGGATGACGGATTGATCCGCGCTCTATGAGACGCTCAAAGTTCGTGATGTGTTTTTATTATCTAACCCTGCTTTAAACTTTCGCCACATCTTTATTCCTCTGTTCTTTAGTCGTCATCATGCAATTCGCAGAACTGTAATTATCCTGGGATTTAAGTACACACAGGTAAACTCTAATTAGGTGACGAAGGCAGTTGATTGGACTGGATTTTAGTTCAGGGTATCGGTGTAAAGCAGGGCTGAATACACATGAACACAGAATAACCTGCAGCTGTCGAGCACCATGCCACGGTCATATTACTGTACATTTATGACCAGCATTTATCATTAAATAAAATGACAGTAAATAACTAAAAGCAACAACTAGGATAAATATCTAATCCAGTTAATTAGTTGTACGGTGATCTAATTACTGACTCGCTTTGCTGGGCTGCTTCTACATTTCATTTCAAATACTTTGATTGCTTTAAAATAAATGTACCGTAAATTCTGGACTATAAAGCGCACCTGCATATAAGCCGCATCCACTCTATTTGAAAAAAACCCCAAAAAAATAATAAATAAGCCGCACCTGCATACAAGCCGCATCCGCTTTTGAATTGTAAATGTACATGTATGTACCTAAATAGATCCTTTCCTAACCTGTATTTTAACACGGTGTAACGGTGGACGCTGCACAGAGACGCGGAGATCCGGAATTCATACAAAACAGGATTTATTAGAATAAAGAACTCAGGAGACGCCGCTCATACGGAGCGGCCAGACAGGCTAGGGAGCCTTGCGCTCTGCGCGCCGTGGTACCGGGAGTACCGGAGAGCAGGAGCGGTGGCGGACTTGGAAGTCCGTGAATCGGGAACAGACAAAGGTTAGGCATAAACATATATCGAGCGTCCGTGTCCGCGACACTAGGTATGTGCTACGAGCCCGGACGGGGATTGTAGGGTGAACCGGTCTTATATCGGGAGAGGGAAAATCAAGAACAACTTTGGCTGATTTGTGCGTGTGTGTGTCTGTGTGCGTGCTTGTGTGTGTGTGTGTGTGGGGGGGGGGGGGAAAATAAGCGCTATTTACAGTATTTATCTTCATTTCTCCTGTGTGTGAAATCACGTCACCTTAACCTTGTAAAGATAGAGTTTGTCCTCCTTCTATCCGCTTCTACCCACTTATATCTGCTAAAGAGGAACTAGCGCATTCTTCTTCTTTGCATTTATTTTGTGTTAGTTTTGATTCTAATTCCGGTTAGAGCCCCTAGCGGTCGGGAAAAAATCTGCAGAATAGCCGCACCTTATTATTAGCCGCATGGTTCAAAACCTATGAAAAAAGTAGCGGCTTATAGTCCAGAATTTACAGTAACTATCGAACACGGCACATCTGGTAAACAAGAAATACGAGTCAGTTAAATGAAAAGTATTTGAATCTCTTAAGAGAAGTAAAATAAATAAATGAATAAATAAACGATGGCCTTGCTGTTCTAATACAATTCAAAGAGACTATAGAAGAAGCTCTGTGAAAACTTCTAAGAGCACCAAGAGTTGTTATAAACATTCAAACAGTGGTGCATGTAATATTACGAAGGAAGAAAAAAAACTACGCATGAACAGAATTTTTAGCATTTCGGCGTTAGAACCCAGCCGCGCTGTTGCACACAGTATTGCCGAGCAGATGCACAACACAGTGCACAAACACACACACAAACACACACACGTTTTTACATTATTATACTATTTTGTGTATGTCCTGTATACGCTCTTGCTTTCTCTCTCTCTCTCTCCCTTCCATCTCGCTGTCTTTTTCTCTCAGCCTCTCTCCAACTGCTTTAACATGCTTTTCACTCGGGGTCCCTAATGTGCCCAAAAAGCATGGAGGCCTAATCTAATTACAGTGTCAGTCAGGAGTCTTCAGCCAAAAAAAAAAGGAAACAGGGTACATTTGCCAAACAAGTGAGAGAGCGAGAGAAAGAGAGAGAGAGAGAGATAGAGAGAGAGAGAGAGAGAGAGAGCGAGAGAGAGCGCGAGAGAGAGCGCGAGAGAGAGAGAGAGAGAGAGAGAGAGAGAGAGAGAGCAAGCGAGCAAACCAGAATCACCAATAACACTCGTCCTCACTAAAGGACATGTATCGTCCCCCACCGTCTCGCGTGAAGGTGCTGAAATGATTCGGGCCTCCACAGTGCTTCATTACCTGGCCTAATTATAAAAGCAAATGAAATCAGCCCTGTGATACATTATTAATGCCCGCACCCCCATTAGGTCTCATTTGCAGTGTTTGCAACAATATGACATTTTCAAACTGTTTTCATGGCTGATTAGAAATGAGGAGGGCTGATAACAGGGTGGAGATGGAAAGCGGGAGAGGCGGGGTGAGAGGAGAAAAGCAAAAGAGAGAGAGGGGGTATGGAAGGAGAGAGGATACGGCGGAGAAGAGAAAACGAAGAGTGTGTTCTTGGCATCCGGCATAAGTAAGATGTTCACGAGACAAAAGCCGAGTTCGGCGCGTGACGGCGTTTTAACTCGCGCGTTGTCTGCGGGCGCGTGCGTGCGCGTGACGGTAGAGTAGCGAGCGTTTGGTTGCGGCGCTCCGAGCGAGGAGTGTGCCGCGTGATAGGCAGATCTTTCCCCGCCTCCCCGCGAGTGCAGTGGCTAAGCAGCCATGAACAGAAATGGGCTCTCGCGGTGAGGAGGTTTCATAATTATTAGCTTTAGAGTCTTTTCTCAAATATCCCTCGGGAGGCATGGGGTTAAAATTCCATTTGTAGGAAGTGTAGCATGACAGCAAGCATGGTCTCCCTGGAGACAGACGGCAGAGTGTGTGTGTGAGTGTGTGTGGTGCCAGCGTGTTTTTTTTTTTTTGTAAAGGATATTTGGAGTGCATAGCTGTGAATAAAGGCTGGAATATACAATAATGGGGTTTGCATGCGTGTAAAAAGTGCTGCCTGGATGTTCAGCTGCTTGCACAAATTATTATGTGGGACACGATCAAAATGAGAGCAACTCTCTTATCAAACAGTCAATTCATTTTCTAGACCAGAGGTATTCAAACTGCCGGGCGTGCCCCAGAGGCACAGGGTGACGGGCTGAGATGGAAAATAAATGTTTAAAAAGTCGACCAGAGCGTAGACTTTACGTATTAACGGATACGAGCAGTGCATGTGACGCCGCTTCCACCGAGCGACATTTGCACAAGTGCTTGCATACCCTTCTGTATTACCTGAAGCCTGAACCTGCCTTTGCCTCCATTTTGATGACAAGGTTAAACATGTATTTGGTTGCTACATGTCAGTCCATATCAAGACTGGTGAATTAAGTGATTACTTACCTGCAATCTGAACTTATCTCATATACAGTGTTGGGAAGGTTACTTTGGAAATGTAATCGATGACCCTATTCAAAAAGTAGTGCAACTTTTCAATGACTTTATAAAAGTAAAGATTACTTTCGGATTATTTTCATTTCTCCACTAGGTGGCACTTTATGTTACCATTCTAAGGAAAACATTTCAACGGGGGGGCGGGATATGCATGCTCATTACGAATCGCCGTATTTTTCCGTCGCCCCTGCGCATACTCCGAGACTGAGAGCGGCACCGTCACCCACTGTATTGGATCTGCATTTATACTTTATTCTAGTATGGCGGGGAAAAAAGCATATTCCCGAGGGGTCACATGTGCCCCCCCCATAGGCATCGCGCCCCACTATTTGAGGACCACTGCAGTAGTCGTAAGCACTGATTTTACATGGAATTGTTCAGAGGTAACCCTATATGCAATCTTTAACAATTTTCATATGTAACTGTAATTTAATTACACATTTTTTCTCTGTATATAAAATAAATATACAAAAAAATTGCATTCATTTGATTAAATTATATAATGTTAAAACACCTTTACATGTAACAACAATGATCATAAAGGTCAAGTGTCTGTCTCGATATCCATACTAATTAAAGTATTTTAAAAGAATCAAGACACAGTCCTCAGCCTTTATGAATGCTACGGCATAAATCTCGTCTATGTACTTGATATTAATGTAATCTAATGATCTATGTACTTGATCTTTCATCTTAGATATATACATTATATCACGGTGAGTAATTATTCCACTTCTCCACACCTCTGCAACTATGAAGGAAAACATGCATAATGGAGTTCAGAGTTGCCCAAAACAGTAAATATTTACTTAAATATATCTATAATGTGTGTTCATATTTCCTTTTTTATTCACTGTGCCTCAATGACTGATCGTAACAAAACACAGGCTCGATCTCTATATACACGCTACAGGATGCAGGTACCTGCAATGTGCATCACTGCACACAAACAAATAAAAACACACTTACTGTAATGTTGTCCCGCCAGGGGTGCAACGTCTGTATCTGCTCCGCCTCTTTGGCCAGCCTCTGTAGAACATAAAAGGTTAAGATGTCAGAGGAGACGCTTTTCTATTTCTCTGCACTGATAATGCATTTTGATTTATCTAGCAGGCAAATACAGAAGATAAACCAGAGAAGCAAAAGCTGCAGTACAGCAGTGCATTCGGAAAAAAAAAAAAGAAATGAGCTGTATGTGGGGACTCAAGGGTGTAATTTGAGAATTTCAAAGTAATTAAATAGTCAACACATTGGTTAAAAAAAAAAAAGAAAAGAAAAAAAGAGCAATAAACAATGGCATAATGTGATCCGAGGCACACAGATAATAACTAGTTCCTGACAGATTATTTGCTAAACTAATTGTTTCCTGGATCTGCGCAGGGCTCAGAGATTAGTGCATGAGATTGTAGTAATTCAGAAGCCTGGATCACGGAGAGCACGCCCTGGCCACGCTTTCCAAAGCATCTGCTGGAAACAGTTATAATGTTGTTTACATTGCAGCCATGACGTGAAGCATGTCATTAATACATCAATACATTGTCACGTTGGAATACATAGACGTTCGATCCTTCTCATATATCTTATAGATGGCAAATACTATATATATAATATATATATATATATATAGATATAATATATATATAGATATATATATATATATATATATATATATATATATATCTCTTATATATATTATTGTATTATTTTTATTGAATGTATGTAGCTTTTATATAATTCAGCATATAGCATATATATATATAGATATATATATATATATATATATATATATATATATATATATATATATATATATATATATATATATATATATATATATACACAAACTGGTACCATAATGTTAAACAACATTTACCAACACTTAACCTAATACTTCTTTCTTCTCACTGTCTTGTCAATGCAAAAAAAAAAAACTCATGCTATTTGTATATTAATCACAATCGTAACATACATACATATACACATATACACACACACACACACACCACACATACATATATATATATATATATATATATATATATATATATATATATATATACCATGTTACCATGTTACTATTACATATTATATTATACTTTTATAAAGCAAAGTGGGACTGAATGTGGACTGGAATGGAATAACCAAAAAAAAAAAAAAAAAGATATAATAAATCATATTTTCATGTGTGTGCAAAATATTTTCCATTTGACATGAATTATTGCTCAGTGTTCAGTCTTAAAAATCCAATATTCCAACACTACAATACAACACACTGCATTACTAATAAAATATTACATTAATAAAATAACACAATAAATGCAGTATGCTCTAAATACAATAACAATCGGATCGAGTTGCCTCAACACATTCATAGCATCGTGATTTCTAAGGACGGATTAATAACATTTCTGCACAAGTAACACTTGTTTATGGGACAAATGTAATATTGCTTTGCATGGGATCTAGCTTTCTTTCTTTCTTTCTTTCCTTCTTTCTTTTTTTTTTAAATTGTTTACTTGATTTCCATTTTTCTAGTTCTAAAATGCATTCCACCTTCACCTAGTTCTGCTATTATTCCTCACTGCAGGACAATACGCAGGATATATGTAAATACAGTATACGTATACACTTCGCGTTAGGCATGTGTGATGTCAGACATCCTCACTACACCATGTTCCTTAACTAAGTAACTACAAGTAACTTTTTATTCACTTATGTTAGTGTCTTAAAGAATGAACCGATCTCCACGTTCAGTTTCCCTTTCCCTTGGAAAAAGAAACCAACATTCCCTGCTCCAACATGTTTGCCTGTAGCCTGTAGAGGTCGTCTGGTGACATCATCTTTCTTATTCTCTGTCTTATATATGTTTTTCTGATATATATATATATTCATTCATTCATTCATTCATCTTCTACCGCTTTATCCGATGTTCACTCGGGTCACGGGGAGCCTGTGCCTATCTCAGGTGTCTATGGGCATTAAGGCAGGATACACCCTGGATGGAATGCCAACCCATCGCAGGGCACACACACACACATTCACACACACATTCATACACTAGGGACAATTTTCCAAGGTGCCAATCAACCTACCGTGCATGTTTTTGGACCGGGAGGAGGAGGATGGAGGAAACCGGAGAACCCGGAGAAAAACCTCCTTGAGGAACGGGAAGAACATGCAAACTCCACACACACATGACCGAGACGGGAATCGAACCCGGATCCTGGCGGTGTGAGGCGAATGTGTTGCTAACCACTACGCCACCGTGCCCTCCATATATATATATATATAGATATATAGATAGATAGATAGATAGATAGATAGATAGATAGATAGATAGATAGATAGATAGATAGATATAAAAAAAAAACATCCGTCAAATGCTGACTCATATATATTTTTTTCCAGTTAAATTTTTGTGTGTGTGTGTGTGTGTGTGTGTGTGTGTGTGTGTGTTTTTGCCTTTTATATCTTTGAATTTGAGAATTGTTTCAAATAGATTTGGAACATGTTTCAAAAATAATAAAAGACAGCCTACCATTTACTGCTCCACAGTTCAGGAACGATACCTGAAATATCTTATGACTGATCACTAAAAATAAAAAAGAAGCAGTCTTGTTTTCCTTTATAAACAAAACCTCAGCCAAACCAATCGCTGTACCGCCTCGAAGCCACGCCCCTTCAACCTGGTCTTATAAAGAAAATGTTGAAAAAGTACGGTCTATTCTTTACTGTTTTTACTTTCGCATAACTGAAAGAAGCCACAATTATGCGGGGATTGTTTGATTGCCGCTGATATTATGCACTTCATCCCTCCTTCGTTCATTCATTCATCTTCTACCGCTTAATCCGACTTGTCTCTCGGGGAATCTGTGCCTCTATGCACCTCAGGTCGTCTTCAAGGCAGGACACACCCTGTATGGGATGTCAACACATCGCAGGGCGCGCACACACACACACACACACACACATACACACAAGGGACTATTTTCCAAATTTACTATGCACGTTTTTGGACCAGGGGAAAACCGGAGGGAAAAAAAAGCCCTGAGGCACGGGGACAACATGCAAACTCCACCCACCTACACCCACACACACACACACACACATGGTGGAGGCGGGAATCGGACACCCATCCCAGGAGGTGTGAGGCCAACGTGCCAACCACTAAGCCACTAAGCTCTCCTTAAATAGTATAAAGTGTACAAATTCTCGTTTCCACACCCTGTGTTGTTCTATAATGGACATTTTTGGATATTTTTCCAATAATCAGTGGCGAATCATTAACATTGGTCATTCTTCATGATATGCCATTACGTCGTGTTATACAGTGTCACAGAATACGATCTTTTCAAATAATAAAATTAGCTCGTAGAAAACAAATAATAAATGTCCATAACCCGAAAGGAAAAAGTGCTCTCAGCATTTTCCGCAAACTCTATTTAAAACCGGGAGGTTTGTTTTTCTCTCATGTTCCCCTTCGTAATCCTCACAGTGAGAGTGTCTGGGTCACGTCCAGACTCAACCCACTCACACCTGCCCTCTTGTCAGCTACCTGTTAGAGAGCAGGATGCCAACACCCACACGCGATCACACGCTCAGACACGACGTCCTGGGCGCCTGTCCTCGCTGCTAAACGACCAGCACTACAAATAAACACTGCTGCTTACACGTCAAGAAAATACTTAATTGAGGACTTTCGCGATGCCAATTACATATGCAAAGTTCTATGCGCAGATTCGTCTTGGCTGTAAAACGCCTGTCCAGCATATCGGGTCCTACACAAACATTTTTCCGAATATTATCATAGCGGTAACCGTTCCGGCGAACGGGGCTAATTTGAGGGCAGCTATGTGTAATGGCATGGCCATTACGAATAATGTGCATTCCAAATGACACTGCGCTCCCGTGGGCCAATACCAGCCATATTAAAACCACAGTGCAACACGCGAGATTGTTTTCAACAAACCCGAGGGCACTGATGGTGTATTTTTCGTTCTTTTCCCAACATCATCACTGGCTTCAAAGAACAATACTAGATGCTTTCAGCTCACCATCGAATATTCTATTTGATGATACCATCAGTACACGAAATGCTGAACTATAACAACATTGATTAATCAGAGTAATGACTTCACAGCGGACCGGAGAGTGTTCCCGCTAGCTCATGAAACTATACAGGGAATTAAAATAAAAGGATCATCCGTACTCATTGTTAGGATAAAACATTATAAATTCAATATAATTTTCTCGGTGGCATCATTTTTAAAACCCATTTTTTAAAGGCGAATTTTTGTTTACATTTTTTCCGTTTCTCCCATTTCTAATTTCTTGCTTTCCTTTAAAGCCATAAAAATGCGAAAAAACAAAACTGCTACAAGTTGAACAGACCAATTAACATTTAGACACTCGGATCCAAAGTGATTTATAACGATCTGGTTTACACACCGATGCAGATGAGTGTTAAGGGCCTTGCTCAAGGGCTTTTTAGGGCTGAGATTTGATCAGAAGTCCGACATCTTAAACACTGAACTACCCAATCCCTCGCAGGGAGTGTAGATCCTCTCTGCAGGTACGTGCCATCAGCTGCCCAAACCTTTTTTTGTTCCTATAAAGGGCCCAAAATCGTATTCAACAGAATTTAATTTCATTCATTCATCTTCTATCGCTTTATTCAACCTCTCTCTTGGGTCACGGGGAGCCTGTGCCTATCTCAGGCATCTTGGGCCATCAAGGCGGGACACACTCACCCTGTATGGGGTGCCAACCCATCGCAGGGCACAAACACACTCACATTCACACACGCATTCATACACTAGGGACAATTTCTCCAAGGTGTCAATCAACCTGCCGTGCATGTTTTTGGACTGGAGGGAAACCACAGAACCTGGAGAGAAAAAACATATACTATAGAGTAATATATATATATATATATATATATATATATATATATATATATATATATATATATATATATATATATATACACTAGTAATGTGCAAACTACGTGTAGTAACGATAAAGAATGCAGAGTATTTGCTTAAGTCTTAAGCGATCTGTGTGGTGAATAAATCTTTGTTGAAGAGTCTTATTTGTAAAAAAGTAACTTGTTTAAAAAAGTTTGCGATTGCAGAGCAGAGACAGTTACCAGGGTAGATGGAGTCCTTGATGATTTGAACAGCTCTGGTACTGCATCGCCTGGTGGAGACGTCATGCAGAGAGGGGAGAGCAAACCCGGAGATGCGCTCAGCTAAGTGCATAACTCTCTGCAGGCGTTTGTGGTCCTGGGTTGAGCGGTTTCCGCTAACATGCTGAGAAGCACCGAGTCAGGAAACTTTCTATAGCCGCATTATAGAACATTTTTCAGGATCACTGGAGGAGACCCCGAAATTTGCCTTAAACAGGTAAAACCCTCTCCTGGCTTTGTTTAGCTGAATGTGGATGTTACTGTACAAGTCCACTACAGGTCCTAAGTGATGCCTGGAGCTGCTCAGTCTTTTCACGCTGATGTTGAGTGGGATGAAGACTGGTGAAAAGCAGGTGAAATGAAAAGCACTGGTTATCCTGCTTGCCATGTTACCTCAGTCAGTTCCTGAAGTTGACGTGTTGAAAGAAAAAATGGGTAAGCATTCGATTCCTCTAACAGGCCTAAATTGGCTAGAGATCTGGGCCCAAGCATCTCTAAAACAGCAGGTCTTGCAAAGTGTTTTTGCAATTTGCAGTGGCCAGTACCAATCCCAAAATACTCCAAGGAAGTCTGCTGAAGTGCTAGCAAAATCCTAAAGTGCCAAAGTGTGATTGCCTCAAATGGTATGGTTTTAACAATGGTTTGAAGGACATGACAAAGAGTCCAAACTTGTTGACTTGCTTTCAAATTCCCCAGATCTCAATCTGAACAATCGCTCTGTGGCATGTGCTGGAAAACAGGTCCGACCTACGAAAACCCCATGTACAGTCAAGGTGACTTACACGACTTACAGTTATAGTGAGATACTTATAGTTATAAGTAGTGTTGGGGAGTGACTAGTTACATGTAAAGGCGTTACGCAATTTAATTACAAAATAAAAGTAACTTGTTACAGTTACTGAGAAAAAAAAGTGTAATTAAATTACAGTTACCTTTGAAAATGCTAAAGATTACAAGAGAACCCCTTTTCCGAGTCAAGTGTCCCCTAGTGGGCAAATGAAAGCAATGTGATCAGTTACTTTACTTTTATAAAGTCATTGAAAAGTTACACTAATTATTACATTTTGAATAGGGTAATTTGTAATCTATTACATTTCCAAAGTAACACTTCCCAACACTGGTTATAAGCATATGCTGCTAAAGTATTGCCAGATACCAACTCGCTCACGCCCTCAGACTATGTCGCCGTGTTCATACCTTAATGAGTCAGAGCTGTTTTTGGTTGCATCAATTGTGAAATGCATTTTTAATAAGGATATTAGGTAATAAAGCAAACAAACAATCAAATATACACATTAGAATAAACAGATTCAAATTCTTATGTAAATGAATTTTAAACCGATTTAAACCTGCCTGAACTGGATAATTAAAAAAAAAAAAAAAAAAAAGTCTTCAGAAATGAGCTGTGGCTCAAGAGGTACAATGCGTGCCTTCACCGCGAGGGTAATTCGGGGTCAAACTCATTTAAACACGAAACTATTAGGACTGGTGCCTTTCTTATTTACAGCCGACATTTAAAGATCATTATACGATCGATTTACATACGTTTACTCCTGCGTATGCACGTGACATGCATGCACTTGAACATCTTTATTTCAGAACTCCGTGTAGAATATTTACTGCAAAATGCATCTCCTCACCAGGAATGGAACATACTGGCATGTCATAATAAGGGAATCTAGTGTCGTTTAATGCTACACTGGTTCTGATGATGAGAAACTGAAACTGCATTCTACAGCTTCAATGAATATCCCAGACAAAATAAATAAATAAATAAACAAAAGTAGCACTTCTACGAGGCTTGATTAACATAAAACCGTGACGAAACGAATTAAGCACAATGGGGCGTGCTGTTATAGGAAAACAATCAAACATGAAGCGTGTGACTTTATGGTCATGAAGATGATTATATTTCATCACCCTCAAAGAGCTTTATTACTCTATTACCTCTGTAGTGTGTGTGTACGTGTATATATATATATATATATATATATATATATATATATATATATATATATACATACACAGAGAGAGAGCGAGAGAGAGAGAGAGAGAGAGAGAGAGAGAGGTAAAGGTATAGGAACGATGATTTTTCCGATGCATGTGGAAAACTGTTTGCCAAACTCTTACCACAAAGTTGAAGGCAAGCAGCAGTATATAACCCAGTAGCATTACATTTTTAATGATATTTTTTGGTTTCTGTTGTTAGTTTTATTACATTCATATTCACTTTCATATGGAAGATATATTTCCTTACATTTTCTTTTTTTACATTCACAGTGTGATTTATTTCCATGGAAACAAAATTCAATGTTTAGATTTGCTTGATATAGTGGACGATATGCATCCCAGTGGGCTCATAGCAGTGCCGTGTGTGTGTATGTGTGTGTGTGTGTGTGTGTGTGTGTGTGTGTGTGTGTGTGTGTGTGTGTGTGTGATGAGAGAGGGAGGAGAGAGAGAGAGAGAGAGAATACAATAGTCTTTGTAACATATACATTATAAGCACAGTGAAATTCTTTTCTTCGCATATCACAGCTTGTTTTTTGAAGCTTGGCGATACTAGAGCTTGAACCCAGACCTTACGATCAGTAACCCAGCACCTTAAACCACTGAGGGACAACGTCTCCAATACACAGAGAGAGAGAGAGAGAGAGAGAGAGAGAGAAGAGAGAGAGAGAGAGAGAGAGAGAGAGAGAGAGAGAGAGAGAGAGAGAGAGAGAGAGAGAGAGAGAGAGAGACCACAGTTCTGGTAGAGTTATAAAGAAGTGACATCAACATTCACAGATTATACATCAGCCAATGTTTTCTAGAGAACAGGAGTATTTTCTGCAACTGCATGTACACACACACACACACACACACACACACACACACACACACACACACACACACACACTCACACACACACACACACACACACACACACTCACACACACACACACACACAAAAACACACACACACATTCAGCAGTAGCAGAAATCTTTAATGTCCTTCCTCTTCTCTTGTTTTGACTTTCTATTCAATACTTCATATATTGTATTTTTATTGTCTTCCATCATGTTTCCAACGCTGTGTGTGTGTGTGTGTGTGTGTGTGTGTGTGTGTGTGTGTGTGTGTGTAGCCTAAACAATCATGCTTTTTTCTGTACGTGCTGCTATGGTGAGCGTAGAATAGCATTTATATGTCACATATACATTACAGCAGGGTATCAGCCATGATACGGCGCCTATGGAGCACAGCGGGTTAAGGGTCTTGCTCAAGGACCCAAGGGTGGCAGCTTGGCGATACCAGTCCTCGAACCCGGGCCTTCCAATCAGCAGCCTAGCGCCTTAGACCACTGAGCTACCCACTTCTCCAGTAGATGGACATACCACGGTATAAATTCGAACAACAAGGGAAAGAACCTACTATGTGCTTTTAACAGAAGAAGGTTGTAGCTCAGTGGTTAAGGTACTGGGTTAGTGATTGGAAGGTCGGGGATTCGCTGCCCCTGCTCTTTGACCCCAAAGCCCAAACATGAGCTGGGATATGCGAATAAAGAATTTACATGTGGCAAATAGAGGTTATTTTATTGTATATAAATGTTTAATATAGTACAGAAAGACTCAGGTTAGAAAGGCACACTCAGTGTTATCCTCAGTGTGGTCAGCCTTGTTATATTATTCTACCCTAATATTATTTTGTCCTTACTGTATGTGCAGAATGTAAAAACATTCGAGCTACAGTCACACACACACACACACACACACACACACACACACACACACACACACACACGCGTATCAGACTCTAATCCTCTGCCGTAGCACAGCCCTTTTTTTTTTAAACAGTCTTTAAAACATGGGATTTTAGCAGAAGATCAGTGCAGCTTTTAAAGCAGCCTAAATTTATTTTGCGATACTTTTGGCTAAACCCGAATAGACGGAACACCATCACTGCAGCGGGTTAAATCACACAGTCACAAAAAATATATATATATATATATATATTTTATAATTTATTCTTTGATACGATTCATTCATTCTTCAATACGTGTCACATCTTGCATACAGCCAGGTTTGAAGTTTCATCCCATACCTGGGTGCAATTCATCTCCACATATATATTCGCACTCATTCGCACCCAGGACCGGCGAGGAGACACGAACATACTTGAACATAGGCAGTGCCCCGATCTCAGTGCTTCTGGTGCGTCTCAATCAGCTGCCTAGTTCAGTAGTCAGGACACTAATCAGGGAGTCGGCCATTTTGTCCACATCTGGAAATCCTTCCAGTACACTGTAACGGTCACTCCGTAAACAAAATAAACTCTA
>JACRUU010000016.1:1100000-1105000 GCA_030449085.1 Kryptopterus vitreolus | reverse complement strand
GATCATTACAGCCTTCCAGTTAATTCTTCAACAAATAAAACCAACCAGGACGGATATTGACAAGGATGTAGCTAGAAGTTGAAATCTTTTTATTTATTTATTTATTTATTTAAACATTAAACACATTCAAAAACCTTTTGCCAGCGCTTTTCATCCTGCTGGAGACGAGGTGACATTGACGTGTTACCCGCAGGCAGTAAAGAACACTAACTCCAGGCAGGAAAGACAGAAAAGTAAACTTATGAGGTCAAACCTTTTGTGTATTTCATGGGACAGACGAATATAGGAAACAGCATGGATCTAAACTATATATGCAGCACTGGGACAGGTGTCCCTTCTAGCCAAAGCTCAGCTGTTCTTAAAAGCTCATAATAGTGTGGGATGTTTTACAGAAATGTATTTTCTGTTAACTCTTAATTTTGGAGAGTATTTGTGGAAATTGTGCTATTCATATATATAGATATATATATATATATATATATATATATATATATATATATATATATATATATATATATATATATATATATATATATACATACATACACACACACACACACACAAAAACACACACGAGGAGGCCTGGGGTGCAGTCCCAATTCATCCCAAACATATTCGATAGGGTGGATTTCGCAGCTCTGTAGGTAGATCATCCAATCCCACCCATGAAACACTTCATGCAACTCATTTATTTTGTGAACACAGACATTGTCCTAGTTCATTGATCTGCTATTTGGTTTGCTGTAAACTTATAGCAAGCAATGCAAAGCTTTTTTTTTTTTTTTTTATGGATCGTCTGTAAGACAAATAAGTCTTATATGTTACAGCAACAATAAGAAGGGCTACCCGTTATCCACGTGTTCTTTTTTTTTTTTCTTTTCTCCCGCACTAAAAATGCAACTTATTCTCACATTATTTAAAATCCAGGAAACAGAAATAACAAGCGAAACAAGTAGGGCAACTTAAAGTAGTGATATTTTTTTTACAAAAAAATAGCCCGTTATTAACAATTATTGCGTGTGCAGTATGAGATGTTTCTATAGAAAGAATAAGTCATCGTAGAATGACCTTTATTTGTGCAATATATATATATATATATATATATATATATATATATATATATATATATATATATATATATATATATATATATATAGCTTGGCAAATACCAGGGCTCAAACCCCTGCATTTTAACCACTGAGCTACCCCCAACACCCCCCTTCCTGGCAATATTACACTGCAGTTGTATTTACTTTATGATAATGTTGTATGCTCAATGGGAAAGAAGGTTGTGAGTTCAAACCTTGCTCAAGCTACCACAAGATTTCGTCAAGCTGCTATTTTGCTAGGCCCTCGAGCAAGGCCATAAACTCACACCTGCTCGGTTGTACAAACAATGTAAGTCACTCTAGAAAAGCAATAATAAAATTGTTGCCGTGTTGTCTTGTGTAGTCTGTATTGTCTTGTACAGTCTGTGTTGTTTTGTATACCCCTGTTAAGTTAAATGTACAGTGTAATAGTGTAACCGTTGAATATCAAATTCCTTGTGTGTGAACACACATAGCCAAAAAAACTGACTGATTCTGTAATGCAATAAACGCAAATGCAACATGCACTAGGTGACAGGTATACGGAACGTGCACATGTGACAGGTACATGTGTTAAATATCTAATTAAAGACTAAAGGTGGGACTTTTGGGTCAGTGTTATCTAATACTTTAACAGGGTCCTTTAAATGGTAGATTATTCCAGCGCTGTAAAGTAGCCCACCTCAGATCCAATCCTGAATAGCAAAACCTATTCAGAGACTTCTATATAAAAGCACTGAGGCAAAAAAACGAACCGAAGAACCCATTAGTGTGCTAGATTTAACCTTTTCTTTGGTCAAAGGTTGATCTGCTTTAGATCTACTGAGCTTGGGATTTAAAAACAAATTTGAAAAAAAGGCCCTGTGTTTTAGAGAGACATAGTGGTCTGGCTTAGTGTCACTGCTGATATTTACAGACAAGGTCAGAGATGCGAGCACAGCTGGACCTGTAGAACATTAATAAAGCCAAACAGATTACGCTTAGCAAGGATGAAAAGAGCAGAATGAAACCCGGGGTGGAACGAGTAAAAAACACAACCAGTGGGATTGTGACAGGGTTGTGACAGTATTCTACTATCCGATGACCTCGTAAGGGAGGAAAGTGAGCCTACTTACCGTTAAAGGTAATTTTTTTAATGTAGTATCATCCTGAATACACAAATCAGAAGACACAATAATAACTAAAGAACCACACATTTCATATGTTAAAAGAAACACTACGGTGTGTGTTACCTGGACGATAATTGACTGTTTTTATCTTTTATGACGGACAGTGTTTTGCATTAATCAGTTCAATTAGCCGTTCTTCATAAGGAAATAATGAACATCGTTTAGTTTTCCGGTAATTTTCGGATCCATAAGAATATCCATATTTTATCAGACGATCGTAAAAAAAAGTTCATTAATTCTCAAGAAGGCAGGGGTGGCCAACTAGTAGGAGGCTAAGAGCCACTTCCTTTTTCTGTGTTACTGCAAAGAGCCACATCATACACATGGGTACACATGAACATCATCCCATTCCCATTGACGCATGTTATGTGAAAGCTCCTAAAGAGCCGCATGAAACTAGTTAAAGAGCCGCATGAGGCTCGGGAGCCACGGGTTGGCCAGGCCAGGTATATACAGTCCATTAAAAAGTCTCTCCGCAGTGGCCAGGTAGAGAACATTATGGGAAAACATTTGTTTAATGAAACTCTTTATTATTCTGACTCACGTATGTATTTATTTCTTTCTTTATTAAATCTCACACAGTACTGTGCAGTAGTATTCTTTTTTTTATCATCGGGTGTATAAAATATGCTCCACAGCCTAAGGTGGCAAATACAAACACACACACACATACACACACACACACACACACACACACACCATTCACTTAAGCAGACGTACAGGTACTCAAATTGTATAAGGCTGTGATATGAGTTGTAGTACTGACTACACATTTTTACTCAAGGTAAGTAAAGAAGTATGGGCTCTGACATGTACTTAAGTAAAAAGTAGCCTGTTTTAGTGTCATGCAGGTAACTGGACCTCACATCATATTAATAGGGTTGGGAAATGAAAATCGATTTCTTGATTCTGGAATCGGATACTTAAGATAAAAATTTCGATTCCTCTTATTGATACCTGGTTGCATTTTTTCCCCCTGCCAATCATCCAGGACCTTTTGTGGTAATCTAAATATCAGTTTATATCATGTCGTGGCATTTCCCGCGCTGCTGGGTATTTAAAGGCCTCGTGGCACCAGGATGATTCTCGTCTGCTTCTCACGTTTCAGGGATTTGTTCCGCCGTCTGCCCGACGCGGATTATTGTTCTTATTAAAGCTCTTTTGTTTTTGTACCTTGCGTCTCGTCTTGGATCCTGTATTTACCCCGTTGCTAACAAGACTGCGGGAAGAGCTCCAAAGAGTGGTAATAATTTGAAAAAAAAAAAACGAAAACAACACTAAACAAACTAATATGTTGCAAGCAAGGTGTCAAGACCAACAAGACTAAGCATCTAAGTTTGGTTCACCGTTTGGGAATCGATATGAATCAGATTCGATAAACAGAGTCAGAATCATAATTGGAATCAGTCAAAGTAAAAGACTACTTGTTGTTAGCATCATTGTTAGCTTTGTAAGTTAGCCTACATCTATGATAAACAGTAAAAAAATACACCAGTGGTAGTTTGAAAAAGACAGGAAATGGCTCGAATGTGGTGAAAATGGTGCATAATGAGACAAAAGATATATCGATTTTTATCACCAAATAGATTCAAACTAAAGCAACGAGCCTGGTTTAAAAATGTAAGAAGTAGAAGGTACACATATGTGGGGAAAAGTGTAATGCAATGATTTTAAACAGTGAAAGTTCTCCGGACAACCTTTTTTTATTTATTATTTTATTTATTTATTTTTAAACTTTCTTTCATTACATCGCTCGTAGCCTGATGGCTCTGATAATGTAGCCGACGCTAAAAAAGACAAGGACAGAATGACAGGCAGGCGTAACACAATGTCAGAAAACAGGGCAAAGCAGGACAGTGTGGAGTGAGGGGGGTTATGTAAACACACACACAGCCTTGTGTATTCGCCGCAACACAAAATATCAAACGACGTTAATCATATTACATAACTTCAATAATGCTTAAGCTCACTGGGGAGGTTATGAACCGGAGTCAGGGGTTTATAATTAATCAAAAGCCACTCATATATTTAAAACACTGCTTAATCCAGTATTCAATTTCAAAGATGCCCTAGAAAAAAAACAAACAACAAACAGTGCATGATGGGAAATGTAGTGCTCTGATGGAGGTGTGTGTGTGTGTGTGTGTGTGTGTGTGTGTGTGTGTGTGTGTGTGTGTGTGTGTGTGTGTGTGTGTGTGTGTATGTGGGTGGGGGTCAGATCAGGCCAAAGAAGGTGGAGCGGTTTACTTAAGGTGCAGGCTTACTTTGATAAGCCGGCACATAAGCTTGTAGGTTTGTAATCAATACTCTGGATTAATTTGTATTAAAGGTGTGAAGACAGTGGAGCCGACGCCACAGTCTTTTATCTCGAGCCACTTGGATTACTGAAGCGGGAGATCACAAGCGAGGGAGGCGGAGGCAGAGGAGGAGGAGGAGGAGTACGTGACGGAAGGAAGGAGCCAGACTGGCGCATACGCCGTTATCTTGAAGGTTATTTTCTCAAAGTCAGATATGGCAAATTCTCCTCCAGGCTTTTCTGCCATTTTTACATGGCGCAACCATCAGCACGTCAAGAGGCCGCTTCACCACTCCTGCCCCCGTTTGTGAGGCCGGCGGGTAGAGCGTGGCAAAACACACACACACACACACACCTGCAGTATGACAGACACACGGAAAGCTTTCCGGTCCACACCTGCAGCGTGCTCCAAGACACCTGTCATACGTGCACGCCTTCACACACAAA
>JACRUU010000016.1:1075000-1095000 GCA_030449085.1 Kryptopterus vitreolus | reverse complement strand
ACCAAAATCCGCCATGATGAATCGACCCGGCAATTAAAAGCGTCAGTGCGGAAACACGGAAAAGGTCTTGATGATTTATGTAAATTTAACACGCCATGATTACTACAAAACATTTACAGAAATATTTCATCTTCGTTCTTTATGTTGTGTTTGGTTTAACTAATAATAAACATGCATTTGCATATCATCGTTTCACTCAACTTAGCCCATGACAATCATGCGATTAATCGCGATTAAACACTTGAATCGATTGACAGCCCTAAATTACTTTTTCGACCAGGTGTGTAGAGACGAAACACGTATTACAAATTGGGGCATTTTTTTTCTGTCTGTGATTAAAAAAAAAAAAGACCTTTAATTAATAATACTGTCATTTTGGACTGATTTTGAATGCAGGATTTGGGGCAAGAGTTGAGTGAATAAAAATGTCAATCATTTGATGTGAGAAAGTTTTAATAAGTAATAAGTTTTAATAAGTTACAATAATAATAGTTTTGCCATTTTTGCCTTGTATAAGAAAGCCAGGTCCGGAATTCATGTGGTGGTGTGAAAACATGGCTAAAGATACAAGGGTATGGGCGACACCACGCAAATGACGATGGGTTCACCTTTTGAGTCCGGTTCCTCTTAAGGTTTCTTCCCCATAACCATCTAACAGAGTTTTCCCTTTACCACAGTCACCCCAGGTTTTCTCAACAGGGATTAATAAACATAATTTTTATTTATGGGCACGGTGGTTTAGTGGTTAGCACGTTCGCCTCACACCGCCAGGGTCCGGGTTCGATTCCCGTCTCGGTCATGTGTGTGTGTGGAGTTTGCATGTTCTCCCCGTGCCTCAGGGGTTTTTTTCTCCGGGTTCTCCGGTTTCCCCCCGGTCCAAAAACATGCACGGTAGGTTGATTGGCACCTTGGAAAATTGTCCCTAGTGTATGAATGTGTGTGTGAATGTGTGTGTGTGTGTGTCCTGCGATGGGTTGGCATTCCATCCAGGGTGTATCCTGCCTTAATGCCCATAGACGCCTGAGATAGGCACAGACTCCCCGTGACCCGAGGGAAGATCGGATAAAGCGGTAGAAGATGAATGAATGAATTTTTATTCATTCATTAAATTTATTAACAATTTATCCCTATAATTCTTATGTTCTTTGGTGTAACAACTTGAACTGGAGTGAACTGGAGAAACACCACATGATATATAAATGGTTCCTCCTCATATATGCAAAAGCATGAATTGCCCACGCACTTTAATCCTGCAAAATTAGCTACGAATAGGGGGAATCACTTTTTCTATCCTGTTTATCACATTCGACGCATGACTCAATCTTTACCATCTGTGTGCTCACGTATGACGGTTGCGCTTCATTTCCTCCCGGTGGAACAGCATGAGCTTTTTTTTTTATGTTCCGTAGCTTTCTTTAGAATTGCTGAACACGGTGCTGCACCGTTTATCATTAGGGAAAAAAAATAAATAAAAAAGGATGAGTTATAAAAATACTCTCGCATAATACTTCTTCATTCCCCTGGTTGCTACTTAATCCTACACTTTCCCAGCATGCTCTCAAGGAATGATATAATTAGACAGGTAGACATATTAACTGGAGCAAACGAAAGGATGAAAATAACACAGAGAGAGAGAAAACAAATTGATGGCATGACCTATCCTATAAATTCACACCGATTCATAGTCGGGTCAATTGATAACGCCATTGTGCTGAGATTTAGGATTTGGCCCTTCATAATAGACCGTTTGAAAACGGGGCCCATAATCATAGCAAGTGCACGCGCTGGTTATTATCTATAATCTGTCGTGGTTTTCAAAACTGTAGCCAGATTTTAATTGAGCGCGATGACACCGGAGGCGAGATGGTGAAAACAGACTTCGTTTGTGCCCGGTGGCCAGAGAACGAGCATAATGTGCAGCTGGGTGTGTGCAATGCAAATAGAGAGAGACTCAAAAAGTGAGAGAGAGATAGAGAGAGAGAGGCTTACACTGGAGGTAGAGAGAGGTGTAATGGCTTTTGCTGCAGGTGGTAACAGATGGTTGCTAATGGATGTTCATAGATCTGAATGACGTGGGGGGAGAGAGAGAGAGGGCGAGAGGGAGAGAGAGAGAGAGAGAGAGAGAGAGAGAGACAGAGAAAGAACGAGTATCAGTTCAAGCAATACAAAAGCACTAAAGGGGAAGAAGGAATAAAGAAGAGTGTATGCGTTAAATAAATAAATGCGTGAGATAAGGGCTACTGACACCAAGAACATCTGAACCAAGAAATTGATATTCACGTTCTTTGCATTGTTGAGGTAATAAAAGTGAGATAAAAAGCCGCATAGAGTGGCAAGTGTTCATTCATATTCAAATGTTCGGAATGAAACAATGCCTCGGAAGTAAGCACGCATGGCGATATAGTATATATGCAATATCATCCGCCTTTACGAAAGAAATGTAAACGATAGACACATTACGTGAATACATACAAATAAGGAAAACAACATTGCATTCGCATGCCACTGTAGCCGTCTCCAGGTCCGGTACCGTCGCCTGCGAATGTGTTGCTCAAGTCGATTTAGGTCACATGACGCTCGGCAACCGAGTCGGTAACATTTCACTTCGGCTAAAAGAAAGAACAGATTGCTTTCGGGCTGCGCTTCAGGTCGTAGTCAAAGCACTGACTGATGAGTTTGGAAGCACTGGGATGAATGTGAAATGTGATTATGAGATAATTCACACCTGCTAATGTTGCTCACGCTTGTGCACACGTTGGGGAGAGATTGTAATCGCAAATATGCACAACAAGTGTCCGATTGACCAAACCGCTGGCATTTGAATGCGATGGTATGACAAACCTCGGTGGTCATGTGATACATTGTTTTGGACATCCTGCATTACTAGCTATCTGAAATAGACTTCCTCTTTAATCATTCATTCATCTTCTACCGCTTTATCCGACGTCTCTCTCGGGTCAAGGGGAACCTGGTGTCTGTGCATCAAAGCAGGACACACCCTGTATGAAACACCAAACCCACTACAGGGTACACACACACACACACACACACACACTCACACACGGGACAGTTTTCCAAGGTGCCAATCAAACTATCATGCATGTTTTTGGACTGGGGGTGGCGGAAAAAAACCCCTGAGGCACACTCCACACATGGTAGAGGTGGGACTCGAAACCAAAACCCTGGAGGTGTGAGGCAAACATCACTGTGCCTCCTATATTCCCTTTCCCCCCAAAAAAAATAAATAAATGTGGTGTCTTTGTCAGGAATGGTTGAATGTGCACAAATTTAAAACACAACACTGGCGTTGCGCGTCACATTAATAGAGATCTACAGAGCAGGACAACAAGAGAGCAACACAGCACCGCAGACGTGGTCTAATCTGCAGATTGGGTTTCTCTGGAAACGCCAGGACTCGGAAAGACCCGCTGCGCCTCGTATATGCCTGACTGCATTTCGTAACTATTTAGCGTCGAGGTTACCGTGCTCCACCAAAGCGCCATGCTAATTTTGTTTACAACGGTAACGATTCCACTCCAATCCCCTGTAACCTTTGCTCGCAACCAAACCACCGCCTTATAATACGGATCGCACGGACGAGAAATAATTATTTCTCTTTTCTTCTGCCTGATTTGTCGAACGCTCCAAATCGCAAAGAGAGACGCGTGCTATTTTAGTCCAAGCAGAGTGCGGCCTAATTCTTCTCCCGCCCAGCCCTGCTCCTCTGGGAACTGCGAGACGCTATAACTGCTTCGGCACAGGCCTGCAGGAAATTGAAAACTAAATTGCTTTCTTAGATTTGTCTGCTCCTTTTTCTTAGGCACTGGAGCAGGGGGAGACAGAAATGTGTTGCTTTTGTCATCCATACAAAAGTAACATGCGGGAAGGACGCAGAGGTCGGGTGGCTAAACTGTACCCAGTACTAAACAGGTGCTTACAAATGGGTCCGTTTCACCAACCGGGCGCTAAAAAGTGAGAGCGAAAGAAAGAGCGATGATGACGATGATTATAAGCGAGTGTCCTACCTTTATGTTTTACCCATGTCAGCAGTTTAAATAAAGAAATAAATAAATACATCTTTATATCTGTATATTCCGCTCCCCCCCTCACGATCCATCTGCTCGCCATGCTTCCGCTGCATTACGTAAACACTATTCAACATCACCGGGCGTTTGGCACACTTCAACCCAATTAGCAGAGGAGAGATCACACGGCCTCCACAAAAGCTGTAGACGTCGCTTCAATTTGCTGCGACGCCGCAGAACACAACTCCCCCTTTGTGGGGTGGGAACGAGTCTGAAAATTAAGCAGTGCTTGACTGTTTATGACCCTATTAGCGCAGGGCGATCATTGCCGTTGTGATCGTTTTCAATTATGACGCTCCGCAATGTTTATTTGCTTGGAAATGAACTCGTTTCTCTTTTGCCGACAGATCGAGTGCTGCGCTCCGGGTTTCCCGCCCGGTCGCGGGAGAAGTAAAAGGCGACCGAAGGTAAAAATGCTAATGCCGTTGGACAAATCTCCCTGCGTTACGAGGAAACGCGCAGATCTACTTTTCTGTTATTTGTTCTTTATGGTGGTGCGTTCTTGCAAATTGAACGCAGGCGGACGGGAGGAATAAACAGTCGGCTGCGGTGTCATCTTCGGTCTCCAGCTATGCGTTTAATTGAACAAGAGACTCGTCAGGAAACCAAAAAACAAACCCTCGAACCTCCGTCCACCGCTTAGAGTTTACTATGGTAACGAGTGCTGGTGTTATTTAGTTCAGTGCTTTTTACAACGCTTTGTGCTTCATGACCCCCCTGTTAATGTGTTCTAGTTTCAGGTCTCGCCGAATAAAACAAATGACACGCACTAAAGAAAAGTCTCTGGAAACCTGAACTTCTACTAGAATGTGTTAATGATCAGTTTACTTTTATTCCTATAGCACTTGCAACAGTGGATATTGTTTGAAAGCAGATAACGAGGTAATAAAGAATAGATTCGGGTTTTGTCCCTAATGAGCAAGTGGCAACTTGACGGCATCAGGAAGAAACCTTGAGAGGAACCAGACTCAAAGAACCCATCATCATATGGCTGGCACGGACAGGTCCATTTATTAAAACTAAACGATGTTGATGTTAATCACAGATGGTGAGCGATACTATAGTGTAAATGTAAGTGTGTAAACGCAAACATCTGCAGACTGTTGGCAAGTCCAAATACAACCTTAAAAACTCCTGTGTTACTCCCTTATATTATGACACATCCCCAGGAGTGGCCTTCAAATGAAGAGAACTCCCTTGAACCCCTTGACGAGGGACAGGATCCATATTGAAATGCTATTACATATTAAAATGCTATTATATGTTAGAAGGATCATAGGTGCAATTGTTCTGTCACCGAGTCCACCTAAACCACACGTGTCAAACCCGGATGTGGCCCGCCACGTCATTTTATGTGGCTTAAAAGGTGCATGATTGCCTTAAAATAATGCTATGCTGCTTTAAAGCGTGCACTGACAATAAACATGTGACTATGTTACCCCTGAAGTGACTGCATCCCGCCACTAGATTGCACTGTATCCCACGTCGGCGCTTACCGAGGGCGATTTTTCCAACAAGCGGAATTGAGAAATTTCTACAAAATGACCCCAAAATGTCCAGGAATCGTAAAACTGATACACTTCCAAGAAAGATGAGTTTGTGCTTCAAGGAGAGAAAAAAACGATATTTGTGTTATGAGGCGGCGGCGCTCATTAAAGCGTATATACTATCTTATAGTTATAACTGGTCCATAATGCTGATGTGGCCCACGGTGACACTGAGTTTGACCCCCCCTGCAGTGTCCTAAACAATTCCACTGCATTGATCCTGGCTGTTTGTTTCTTTTTGTTGTATACAGTACAGTCATTCATTCATTTTCTACCGCTTTATCCGTTCCATCCCTCGGGTCACAGGGTCTCAGACGTCTATGGGCATTAAGGCAGGATACACCCTGGATGGAATGCCAACCCATCGGAGGAGGTCACACACACACACACACACACACACACACACACACACACACACACACACACACACACACACACACACACTCATATTCACACACACACACACATTCATACATTAGGGACAATCTTCCAAGGTGCCAATCAACCTACTGTGCATGTTTTTGGACCGGGGAGGAAATTGGAAAACCCGGAGAAAAAACCCCTGAGGCACGGGGAGAACATGCAAACCTCCACACACACATACCCGAGACGGGATTCGAACCCGGACCCTGGCGGTGTGAGGCGAACGTGCTAACTACTAAGCCACCGTGCCCCACGGTATACAGTACATATCCCGGAAATTAAAATCAAATTAAATCCGGGTCTATGTTCTTTCATGCGACATCCATCACACAGACACCGCATGTTATCTGACCTACCCTAGATTTAAAAAGCGGAAAGTAACATTAGCGCTAAGTGTCATGGAGTGTTGACTTGTTTTTCAGCATACATGTACATTTCTTAAACGACAGTTACGTCTGCAAGCTACAGTACAGGCTATGGGTTTGCAATTCATTCAAATGATTCGTTTCATGCAGATGATTCGCTACTGTAATTCAACACTAATAAAATGCAATTTCTCACAGATTAAGAACTTGTGGACATGTAGGTCAATATAATATCGTATCCACAAATAAAAACATGCACACCGCCATCCCTTATTTCTTTATTTATTTCAAATAGCCTATGATTTTGTGGCTCCCCAGGTCCCGAGCGAGTCCTCCCCTGCCTCACTGCCCTGGTTTAATTGGACAAGTCCCCCGATCTCCAGTATGGCTACATTTAGCCAGACACACTTACCTGCCCTGGAAATAAACACACAATTAATCACAGTTGCAGCTGTTTCTCTCTCTCTCTCTCTCTCTCTCTCTCTCTCTCTCTCTCTCTCTCTCTCTCTCTCTCTCGGCTGGGTTTCTCCCCAATCGACCCTCTGCCCATTGCAAAGCGATTTTTAGCGTTCTCTAGTGTGTGCGGTTGTGTTTTTGTACACAACTATATGATGATCTTATCGTTATCTTTGAGTGCTGTGTTGATGTGTCACGTCCATTCCACGCTACAACGGCAGCTTAGAGCTGAGTACAGCAGACAGCAGTCTGTGTGTCAGACCGGTTTTCATGCTGACAGAGAGTAGACGAAAGCAAACTGGAATAAACGAGAGTGACACGAGGGGGGGGGGGGGGGGGGGGGGGGGGGGAGGGGGGGGGGGGGGGGGGGGGGGGGGGGGGGGAAAAAAAAAAAGAAATAACTTGGCCAGAACAAACGATCTACTTTTTCATGTATGCTATCGCTTTTTTTTTGGCCGAAAGTAAGCATTAGAGCAAAATTCTATTTGAACATTCGCTTTAAATCCGTCACCTTTTTTTCCCAGTGAAATTTGGCTGAAAAGGAGTTCACATTGCAATTTATTTTTTTTACTTCAAGATTTATAATCTAATGTGGAATGTGATTGGGAAGACTTTCACGTCAAAAAACGACAAATACTTTCTAGAAAAAGGCTTTTATTTCCTTTCTTTTCTTTCTTTCTATTTCCTTTCGCTTTTGCAGTGCATCTGAGAACACAGCATTACCCACAAGACAAGAACTACAAGAGACATGAGTGATTTATATTTGCTATGGTTGAAGGTCCCTATACATATTGTTTTGACCTGGATATCTTAAACGCCATTTCTATTCGCGTTTATTTTTACACATGAAGATATTAAAATGATTACAGAGAGAGAGAAAGAAAAGGGTTACTGGGTTTCACTTTCCTTCCTAAACACATTGTCTTCTAAAGCAGAAATAATCCTCTAAACCTTTTCTCCGCTCCGTTTCTATTTTTGACTTGCCAATTCCAAACGAGACGTTTCCTTTTGCATCACAGATTACTCTGGATTTTTCAGAGGATCTCTCCGGCCTCTGTTCTGACTGATCTGCAGATTTCTTTGCATTTCTTGTGCACCTTTGCTCGATATTAAACAGTTTATGTACTTTTATTAAAACGCGCAGGGAATAGCTCACCCCATTTCTCTTCATCACCTTCTGTCATTGCTACCCACTCTCTCTCTCTCTCTCTCTCTCTCTCTCTCCCCACCCCCCTCTCTCTCTCCCGCTCTGTCATTCTCATTTCCCTCCTGCAGCTCATTTTGAAATGAATGAATTTCAGAATTTCATTTCCTCACATTTTCCCATTTGCCTAAAGCGCTGTTCCCCCCCCCCTCCCTTTGACAGTGTTCTCAGTTCATCGCCGTCTCCCTCATCGCTCAGGTCATGGTTACGTCTCGCCGTTAGCACAGCGCTGACCTCAATGCACCGGTCTTGTCCGGAACTGTCTGAAACACCCCAAAGCCCGGACAGTTTAATGTTTAACACACACCACTGCTGGTGCACTGGACACCTACTCTAGTGTTAAATATATATTGTTGTTCTAACTGGTTTGATTCAGCACTAACGCACATCCGGTTGGTCGACTTCAAAGATTAATCGGGGCAGATTAATGGAGATGAACTCGACTTTATGGTTTAAGTCGATGTTGATATGGAAATCGATATTATGATTTCGCCCGTGGTTTGACACAGTGAGCTGCGAGCGATAAATACGAAATACAACGTGACGGCGCGCGCTGGCGAATCCGAACAACTTGTTTCCAAATGGGGCGGAGTTTCATCAGTTTTTCATCAGCTTCAACTTTAGACATTGAACAAGCCAAAGCCCGTAAAAGTAAAATTTGCCTAAAGTTTGTGGAAACTAAAGAAGGCAGCACGACTCATTTATTCCAGCACCTCAAACGGAACCTCGTTGTTGACTGGGGAGGTGTGTGTCGCTGCTAAAAACAGGTAAAAATATCGGACATATTTTCATCGGGGATTCAATTTATATGACATATCGTCCAGCTCTAGCGCAAGTGAAAGCAAATTGTTTTTTTTTTCTCCCACAGATAAAATAAAAGAAACCCTGTGTAAATGTTAATGAAATCACTAACATTATCTCATATGTTCTTTTATTTACCGTACTGTAGTGACGTCTGACAACTCAGAAGAAAGAACTTTTTAGATTAAGCCACTCCAGTTACTTATTGTATCTGTAAAAATTGGATACTTCATTTTGATAGTAGTTTCGCAGGAACCTGAATTGTGCCCGAATTGTCTCAATGTTCCTGAATTTCTGTGGCATTATCCCACAAATTTCATCCTTTTTTTATCTACTGAAGTGCTCTGGGTTTTGGACAAATCGGAGGAAAGAAATTTGCCCTTTTCTTTGGTAAACTTTCAAGCATTATATGGTTGTACGTCTATCCCTTTTCAGATCCTCAAATGCCAGTATTAGGCACATTCTCCTTTTCACCCTCAGTGTGATCTTCGAGCATGAACACATGTGTGCCAGTGCTACTGAACATACCTCGCAAAGAAACAAACAACAATACATGTTAATACAGAAAAGAAAGAAAAACACTCAAACTGAAGGCAATGAAATTCCTGGAAACAGGTTTTAACATGTCTTCAAATGAACAGTATACTCTATGGTGGGGGGGAACTTAACTGTCCTTTATTCCTATTAACCGGTGAGAGTTGTAATGATAGCTGTTTGAACTAGCAACTTTGTATTGGAGATTCCTTCTCAATTATAATCTACACTATTTACTATAGAAGTAAAATTGTATCAGAACAATATATATTACAATTGTCTATGAAAAGTTTGGAAATACTTTATGATAGTTTCGCTTCAACAGAAGCTTGTTTTTTTTTTTTGCTTTGTTTTTTGTAAATAAGGGTAGGTTGTAGATATATTCCATCATTGCTACCATTCCATACTCCATCACCATGCAATTCAATCTGGACTGCTAATTGTAGCCAAACTTACAAGACAATGACCCGAAGCATACTCTGGGTTATACAGACAGCAAACAGTCAAAATGTAATCGATCGATGGCCTGCACCTATAGTCGCCGCACCTATTATTTACTCTATTGACCTTTTCTGGGTGGGATGAACTGGATCGAAAGGTCAGAAAGAAAGATACAGATAATATCCGAGATTTTCTGAGTAACTAACTGTCTAGACGCCCGTTGGCTACAGAACAACACTGAGTGTTTAGTCGTGACTAAAACAGTTTAGTCAATCCCCGTCCTGCATCACATATTTGAATGTGCACCAACACTACGTTTGGAGACTTCTGATGAATGTCTGTTCGTCATTAAACATTTTTTTCCCAGACAATAAAACGTTCAGATTAACAATTAGTAGCTATAAACATTAGTTGATTAGCTTGCAGTCCACTGAAGCAATGAAAATCTTCTGTGCACGGTCAGGTATAACAATGCTATAGATTGCCCAGGTTTCATTTAATGTGTATCAGTGAATAAAGTGCATCTTGTTAAAAAAAATATATCTTTACTGTTCATATTAAATTTCCATAAGGAAAAAGGATCATTTTGTCCACAGTGCCGGTGTACGCGATGTATCTGATACCTGTACGGAATGAGGTGGTAGTCACAGAACGTTCATTCTCGTTAGCGTGTCGGTATCCTGGCAACATTCTGACATACAGTATCCTGCTTTTAAAGCCTGTCTCGGTTTCGTTACCTCCAGACACCGAGGCATTGCCTTATGACTCATGAAATAGCTGCCTTCTGTTTTAGACACAGACGCAATTTCTTGCACTTTTCAGACGACACACACTTTGACTAACTCGGTCGAGTCCGATAATTGGTGCCTTGCTGCTGGATTTCATATGTTATTTGCTGGATTGACGCCTGTCTGTTTGCTTGTCCCTTATGACCTACAATCTGTGGAGGTTTTCAGACACTGGGTCACTAAACACTGACTTTTTTGTAGAACCTTAGGACAACCCTTTAATATCCAATATATATTTAATATTATCACAGATTGGGGCAGTAAATATGAGGAGATTGTGATGTGTGTATGTATACGTGTGTGTGTGTGTGTGGTAATGTGCACATTCCTTTTGTACGATCGTATAGTAAAGCTTGATGATATTATGATATGTCAGCTCAAATCCTGCCTCTGCCAGTATATTTATGCGTATTGGAGACATAAAAATGTCATATGAACTTGTCGTGTACACAGCATGAAAAAAAATCTTATAAATGATACCCCCCTTGATTTTCCATTTTTCCTTTCCCAATCTGAGCAGCAGTTTTTTTTTTATTCAATTTTGAAGCAGTCTTGGTTGATTTTCACAGTTCCTTTGGTTCCTATAATTAAGCTAAATGAAAGTTTTACAATAATTTCTTAATTAAATTTTTTATTAAAATAAAAAAAAGTATTTAAAATTAATTAAATACTAAAATAAAATAAAAAAAGTAAAATAAAAATAAAGTACTCCTATTTAAAAGTATCAACGGTCCAATGGAGTCTTTTTTAACCTCATAAACACCTATCACTGTTTTGCTTCCAAAACGGCTTATTTAAGCAACAGCAAAAAAAACAAAAAACAAGAAAAAAAACAAGAAGCACTTTTCCAATTGCTATTCAAATTAGCAGAGAAATTCCAAACATCACTTCGGGGATGTAGAATTAGAATGTAAAAAAAAAGAATGATGTAAAAATCTAAGATGCTTAGTGAGAAATCAGTAAGTCTAATCTGTCATTTTTTTCCCTCAGTATGTTTAAAAGTGGAATAATAAATGGCTGTCCTAAGTGCTTGTTTTATTATATATATATATATATATATATATATATATATATATATATATATATATATATATATATATATATCTACAGCAGGCCTAATAGTATAAAAAAAAAATTATTTAAAGCATGTTTGTGTAAAAAAAAATAAAAAAAAAATATATATATATATATATATATATATATATATATATATATATATATATATATATATATATATATATATATATAAATAAATCTAGCAACTACCATTAGCTAGTGGTTATAGCTATGGATTTATTCAGCTATTGAGTTATACCTGGCACATGCACAATTTAGAAGCAGCACATGCAGATGGCAGATTTGTTACAGATGACCGAAGTGATGGGACACACAGGGCATCTGCAATACCTATGAAATTGCATTTTCAAAGAATTTACCTACGCATCAAGCGGAGCTGCAACAAATAATCGATAATAATCGACAGTGAAATGTGAAGACTTGCGAGCATCGGTCAAGCAATCATTTAAAAGCAGCAAATCGCAACAGCAGTGAATGATTCCATTTTTACTCAATATTGTGTTTTTCCAGCGAATGCTTATGCGTTTGTACACCAGGTCATTTTGTCTGTCCATTTTAAAAATCACTTATCATTAAAAAACCATACAAATGTTGATTTATACAAACCTTGCATACTCATCTGCTGTTTTGTTTTTTTTTACAGAAACAACCCCAGCGTAAATGAGTATGTTAAAAGGAGATTATAAGACTGAAAAATGTCTAAATATGTGGCTTTTACAATATGTGTAGAAGTACAATTTTATATATACATATCATGAATTAAGGTTTTATATAATTATAATAAGAGAAAAAAAAGTTTATCTAATTAATCGAAGGAGAATTTAATCGTCCGATTAACGGATTATCAAAATAATTGCTAGTTGGAGTCCTCGTATAAAATAAAATCTATCTAGCATAAACAATATGAACATCCACTCATGTAATACATCAGCCGTATTTCTCTGCATAGACAAAACCTACGCCGCCAGCAGTTGCACTAATTCGGTAATATAGCATCATGTTGAAGTGGCTATGGAAATTCCCTGCAGATGTTTTAAAGAGAGCACTCTGGAGCAAAGCGAGCTCATTACCTGCTTAGTTAAGCAGGCTAATACAACACCGTGGGCATCGATAATATGCTTTTAGAAATCCAATTGTATCTTATTGGAAGAGACAGAGGATCAATCTCCAGCATTTTTTTTTAAAGTAATGATAAGGATTATCATTGGACTATGGTAATCTCTGGCTCATCATAGCAGGTGCGCCACTGTGGGATTACGGAAAGGTCAAAGAAGCATGGAATGAACGGAATAACATTACCTCCCTACAGTATTTGAGATTTATTTATTTATTTATTTTATCGTGTTTTCGTCCCCTCCTCAGGAAGAGATTTAACTATCGAGAACCCGGGGCTGGAGCTCGCGCAGGGATGTGAGGATTAGATTAGGAGGAAAATAGAATATATTGCACCTTTGTCTGAAATATATTCAAGAGTCGGATCAGCAAGAATGGACGATTTAGTCTGAGTCGGTGATAAAACAGCTTAAGCAGCCACAAAGCGGCGGAAAGGGAAACGTTCTCTCGAGCGGCGGCGATGCACAAAGCAGACCAGCTGTTAGCTTCTCACCTCGAGGGCTTTGCGTTTGCCGTTGAGCAGCTTGGCGATGTCTTTAGCCACTCGGTCCACCAGGTCCTTGGGCGAGTTTCTCTTCACCTCGAACTGACTCTTCTTCTCGTTGTAAATCTGCCAAAACGACAACGTCAATTACAACGTGCTTCGTTTGAAAATTCAACATTTACATTACTATAACACGGACAAATTGGGAAAATCGTCCCAATTCCCGGTTGTTAGCTGGCCACGAGTAATTCCGACAATATAAATAAATAAACAAACAGATTAATTAACAAGCGCTTAATGACAAATCAAGATTTTGTATGTTTTGACAGTGTCATGTCATGTAATCTGTTACTCGGTCACTTAATGTCCATTATGATGGGTTAGGGACTGGAACCAAGTCACACTTAAATTCCCACCAGACATGTAAATTCCACACCTTGAATCCCTTCTGATAGGAAAAACATTCTCTTGCTGAGTTTGACCAACCAAAGAAGAGTGTGAAAATATTTGCAAACGGACAATTATTCGAGCCATCATCTCCTGTATATCTCTGGGCAAACTTAATAAATAATATAATATAACATAAATATAAAAAATAAATCATTATTAAACATGCAGAGAAAGTAAATTAGGGTAAACAGCTTTTTACTCTGGCTGCAAGTAGATTCAAATATGTAATCGTATAATCGGCACAAGTTAACTCGTGATTAATCGCACATTTTCAGTGTACCGTAAATGAATAGCCTTTAAACGTGATCCAAATCATACACTTGCTTTTCTACGTTGTGGGGTCTCTAGGTGGTTAAATGTGTAGACAGACAGTTCTAAATACATAAACACACACACTTTTACACTCTCATTCTCCCTTTCACTGATTAAGTACAGGTATGCCCAAATACATGTGTGAACGCACACAACCACACTATTTAAAAGAGGAAAACGAACAAACTCATACATTCAGTGTAGCCCTAGTGCTGTTAGTGTCCATGGTTTTGATCTCTTTGCTCTATTCTAATCGGTTTGTGAATCAACTAGAGCTGCAACACCTAATCAATAAAAATCGATAGTGAAATTCGTAAATAAGGAATGCGGTTAGCCATTAATTGGGATGCTCAAGTTTGGGTTAGCATGATAATAATGATAACACTAGCGAACACTAGGACAGTAAACGTCACCCACCAGGAGGAAAATGTGTCTCCCAGCTCATCCAAGGCATGAGAGCAGTTTATATTAAAGTCAATGCAAATAAAACACTTTAACTTGGTGAATGTGTGTACCACCGCGCTGCACAAGCACATACAGTAAGAAGAAAGAACGTTGGTGTCACAGATTAACTTGTAAAAGCTATTTTCCTCATCATGTGAAAATGGTACAGTTTAATCAAAGGGTTATTGGGTTTGTTTGTAACTTCAGGACATTAGATCTGTTCTGTCGTGACTCGCGAGCATCAAGTTGCACAAATCACCTCACGCACTACACAGTGATGGCTTCAGTTACACAGGTGTGAACCAGCGCTAAATCCAAAAGCAGCAAATAACAGCAGCAGTTAACTATACATTTATACACTAATTGTTGGCGGAAACTGCAAATACTCTCCGTTTTTAATCGTTTAATTGCAAAATCAATCATTTTATTCATTGGTGAGTAACCCTACATTTTTCTATACAATAAAATGATTACAGTATATTTTATTAGCAGAAATTATCACTGTATTTACCAACTTATACCAACAAAATTAACAGTGCATACCAAAGAACATGTTCTTGTAAGAATTACAGTACATATAGAAGCATCATTGAAATTTCACATTCAAGCACTGCGGGAGACACAGCAGTACATTACATTCTTTTTTTTTAAGTTTAATGTATTTAGCTGAATTTGAAATGAAATTAATGTGTATTAATGTGTAAATTATATATATATATATATAGATATATATATATATATATATATATATATATATATATATATTAATATATAATATATATATATATATATATATATATATAAAATCAAGAAATAATCGATCATCAAAATTAAATACTTTTGACCATGTTTTGTCTGCCTTGGTGTCTTTTATATCTCTCTTAACCAGCATTTGTATCTGTTTATCTGTTTATGTGTGTGTGTGTGTGTGTGTGTGTGTGTGTGTGTGTATATATATGTATATATATATATATATATATACATATATACATACACACACACACACACACACACACATATATATACACACACACACACACACACACACACACACACACACACACACACACACACACACACACACAGACACAGACATAAGGACAGGGGTAAAAAGAGAATGGATTTAAGGCTCAGGCACTTTGCTTGTCAGTGATTTTATTTGATTAAAGGCGGGAAAGTTGCTTTTCTCCTGTCTGACTCAGCAATGCACTCTATAGACCGCAACAAGCCTACTGCCGCCCCAAGGGACTCCCACTTATCCCCGCCACTCCGGGGACTCCATTACCCACAAATACGTCAGCACTGACTAAAAAAGAGCTGATGGTAAGCAAAAAAAAAAAAGAAGAAAAAAATAGAACTATAGTTACCCATACTCTCTGATGCTGAGTGGGAGCTGGGTGTTGGTTCAGCATATAGTCATGTGCAAAAGAGACTTTAGCATAACTACAGCACAACTAGACAACATCATGCTTGTATTTTCCATATTCTGTTTGTTTATAATCAGTTTTTCATTTCATATTTTTCCATAATACACAAAAAACATATGACATAAAGTCATCTGAAATTAAAGCTTTGGGAGTTCTGAGGTAAAAAAGATTTAAAAAGAAGAGTTTAGAAGTGTTAAATGCCTTTTTTGGCCACTATTGTAAGCTAACAATGATTCATTTTTAAACATAAAAATACAGAGTGTGTTGATACTTTTAATCTTTATTTTAAAGCTATATATTTGTACATGGAGAAGTCTTTCGCTATGGATTTTTCCTTTCAGAATGAAATGACCAGGATTTGATGGGAAGTGGTGACCTACTGAAATGGCTCATTTAATGGCTTGGAATGAGGAGAAATGACTAAGGAAATGTACATTCAGAGCCCATTATGGGGGCTTTTCCTGCTGAAACACACTCATTCATTTCAGTTGGTGTGTTAGAGAAGCTCCATATCATCATCATCATCATCATATGTGCTTCTTCTCCACACTCCAGATTAACATTTTTCCTTTTAACCTGAACTAGGCACAAACATCTCAAAAGCTACAGAAAGATATGGTTTAAATGGTTTGGGGTTAAGGATCCTGATTGGCCTGCTATAGAGCTCTGACATCAACCCAAATAACCACCTTTGGAATGAAAGCCAATTGCACAACAGTCTCTGTTATGAATGAATGTGACCCGAACAACAAAGAAGACAAAATAATAATAATAATAATAATAATAATAATAAGTATAAAGAAACTTCAGTGCATCCTCTCACGTTTCCTAAATTTCCCCAAATTATTGCATTCCCAAAATGCGGAAGCGAATTTCTATTTTGTGATTGCAATGATCTTCCGTATAACCAAAACGTATCACCAGTTTCTATAGAAAGCAACCGGAACAGAATTCTTAAAGGAGCCACGTCCCATATTTTACAATTAAAACAACTACTAAAAAAAATAACATTGAAATTAAACAAAAATTATTGAACTAACAAGAAATGAATATTAAAAGTATAATTTCCAAAGGAAAATAAATATTAAATAAACAAAAATTTTATTAAAGGGAGAGATTTTGAGAGAAACTTATAGAATATAAGAGTATTAGAAACATTAAGTATTAATTTATGGAACAATTATATATATATATATATATATATATATATATATATATATATATATATATATATATAGTATATATATATATATATATAAGCCTTTAAATAATTTAGGATATTGACAGGGAAGAGGAGGTAAAATCGTTCTTAATAATAATGATAATAATACATTATTAATATTATTATTATATATAATTATATTATACTATATATATATATATATATATATATATATTATTATATTACTATTTTTATATTTTTTTTTTATAAATTCCCCCTAAAGCTCCACTGTTACATCATTACAATTACCACTGTATATTTTCATACTTTCTGAGCATAATTAAAATTTCAATTAATTAATTAAATCAAACCCACACAAACACACACACTCACTGAAAGAAACATTTTGCTGATCCGCAGATTAAAGGATGTAGGAGGATGTGGATGACAGTAACAGGAGGTAAAGGGTCTGCTGTCTGTCGTGGGCCAAGAGAGCTGTGGTCCCGGACTAACACATAACACACACAGACACACACAGACACACACACACACACACACACACACACACCCTTCACTGATCCAAAAGTGAATAAGAGAGAGCCAATCCAAGGCAATATGCTCTCGCTGGCAGTTCCATGCTGCACACGATTAAGTATATGCTGGATATCCTGCACTTTGAAATACATACAAATCTAACATCCCCCCTCCCCAGAAAGAGTGAGAGATGGAGCATGAAAGAAAGAAAGAACATTGAAGTATGAAAAGAAAAAAAAATAAAATACATATCAAGAGAAGGAGAGACAAATAGAGAAAGGAATTGCCAGAGGATATTTCACGGTGAGGTCTCAGTGTGAAAGCGTCCATGCACAAAGACGGATTCTGCCTTTTTTTTTACTTTCAGAATGGCTTAGGAGCAAAAGAGGCCCCGCTAAAACGGAAAACTGAGAAGAGTCTCGTTTGCCGATGCTTAATCCATCAGTCAACATTTATCTACTGTTGCTGTGATAATCGCGGCCTGCGTGTTCCACTGTCATTTTGCCTACGCTGATGGCTATTTCCCATGCATTACTAAGCACTTCATTACTGGACAGATTCCTGGCAGCTACCTCCGCGTGTCATTTGACCTTGCGCGTTTGTTTTGTCTGCTTTGCCTCCGTTTAGAGGGACTTGCTTATTTGTTTGTTTGTTGTTTTTTTCTGCTGGTGTGGTGTTCTGAGGCGAGAGCGCCTCAGTTTATCGGGCCGTGAAAGCAACCTGGTGACAGAGACAGATGCAGCGTCATTAAGGAATATTAGTGGACTCCGCCAAGCAGACAGCGCATCCAACCAGCCTGCGGAACAGTTCAATAAAACAGAGAGAGACCGAACAGAAAGAGAGAAAGAGAAAGAGAGACAGAGAAGGCTAAAAGAGCAACGTCCAACGCCTGAGAAGGATACAGAAGCATCAGAATAGAAATAATGCACGAAGACTCAATACGTATGTGATAAAATAGAAAGAATGACTCTGGTGACAAGGACAATATATAACACAAAGTATTGCCAATGAAACGTTTAAGACAACCAGGCGTGTAAAGACCGACCTCCATCTATCGAGCAAGAGAAATTATCGTAGCTTCTATCTTAAAATAGCAATAAAGAAAAATTAGGAATCTACATTCCGCATTACTGTCAAGTACAGCTGGGAGATTAACCGCCATTAGGGATTGATTTGAGTTTATGGTTTATGGCGATGTTGAAAATACGAAAATCGGTGTTACTATTTCACTTCGGTTTGGAACAGTAGTTCTCCGTCTCCCGCCCTGCATTACAGTAATCTGAAATACAAAATGGCGACACTCTGGCGGATCCGAAGAACTCGTTTCCAAGAGGGGCGTGGTTTTCATCAGTTGTATGGAAATGCTTCAGATCTTGTAACTTCAGAGGTTCAACAAGCCAAAGCCCCGCTGTAAAATGTGCCTAAAGTCTGTAGCAACTAAACGTAGCAGCACGACTAATCACAAACGGAACACGTTGTTGAATGGGGAGGTGTGTGTGTGTGTGTGTGTGTGGCGCTGCAGGATAACCCCCACAAAACACCGTCTTAAAACGGGTCAAAACAAACAAACAAACAAACAAAAACGTTTCCCACTTTATCCAAAACCGAAAATTGAATTTATGTAAAAAAAAAAAAATCGGAGATTCAATTTCTATGACATATCGCCCAGCTCTAAAGCTCTACAATGATCAAATGCATGATGAGGAAATATCATTAAATATATCATATATATATATATATATATATATATATATATATATATATATCTATATATATATATATATATATATATAGCCATATATATGCCAAAAGAAAAAGGTATAAACAGACTTCTTGATTATCAAAGAAAGACAACAATGACCACCACAACCACCACCACCACCACCACCACCACCCCCGAACAGGCGTACAAATGTTGCTGCGAGGAAGAACAAGAATACTTTGTCAGTCGCGAATCATGAATCGAACCAGTTTTGGTGTACTGGCACTAGCGGAGCTCTGTTAAGCTCCAGCAAACATGAAAAGGGCGATCTGTGTATCCGGAACATCCAGCACATCGTACCTGCAGGGAGAGATCAGTCTCGCAGCTCGCGCACTGCCTTCCACAAAGCCAAAAACCGTTCAGCTGCCTGCTTTCTGAACGCTCTGAACTCTGTAGACAAAATACCTCCCAATATCATTTTATGCATCCCACAGAATATACTGAAAAATCAAATGTCACATTTACAGCGGTTGGCCGACGCGCCTTATCCACGACGACTTTAGAATTTCCTTTTTCTCTTTTTCTTCATGCATTTGAAGGTTAGGAACCAAAATCAGCTCGGTGACCTTCTGATCAGTCCAAAAGGTTAAA